>JAKLNE010000082.1:0-84255 GCA_022814615.1 Waltergamsia citrina | reverse complement strand
AAATTATTCAAATTCCGCTAAAAAACCCCTACCCCCCCCCGCCAAAAAAAAAAAAAAAAAAAAAAAAAAAAAAAAAAAAAAAAAAACTTAAAACACGACCTTAGCATTTACGAAATAGCTGCCTCCTACACATGTCGAGCTGCGGATCTACCTCGCACTTCTCCATAGTCGTGTGAAAAAGCCGAGACGAATCAATATCAGCTGTTGGTATTTACACGTCTCACGATATATGTCGGGTCATGATACAATAATTGCTTTCATAATTGATGAACTATGAACATCTAGATACTTGTAGGCTTGCGATTTAAAACTTATTAGACATTGGTGGACCACTGTTTCCTGGATGTTTTCAACTAAACTAACAGGAGCACATACAAGGAATGGCCCTGTATCGATCGTTTCGTAATGTTCCTCGCATGGCACCTTGACCCGCCGATCATTATGCGACTTCTTCCTACTTGTGCAAAGTCTCCCATTCGATCGAGCATTCCATCATAACTCTGATTCCAAGTTTCAAGTTTAGATAAAAAATCTTCCGTCCATGTTACACTCGGTCGTGGTTTTATTATAATTTTTGTCTTTCTTTTAGGTTCCGAGGTACCTTGGATTCTCTAGCCCATTCGCTTCACAAGGTAAATGCCTAGTCTAATGTATGCAAAGGATTCAGTACTCCACACAAAACAAGATCCAAATGCAACACGAAGAAGAACCAGTACATGTCTCATAGGTCTCGTACCAAGTCGTACTTTACTATAAATACTCACATATTGCCCAACGCCAGGTTTTCATGACTTTATTCACTATTCCAGAGATCGTCGAATAAAGCATTGCCTGCTCGCAACCCTCAAAGAAAACCCTCCAAAATCATCCGAAGACACTACTTTCAAGAGTTTCTCTTCCTCACCTCAATTTACAATGAAGCTGTCTACTCTCGTTCTGGGAATTGCCGCACTTTTCTCTACCGCCTACGCTGGTTGCATTTGCGAAGCCGAAGCAAACCTTGAAGATACGGACATTTCTCGTACATGCTGCGACGAGATTGGAAATGAATTCGTAGAGATTGGCCGTCAGGGTGATATGCCTATTCACGAATGTGTTCTCGATTCGGACAGGCTCGAAGATTACAAAAGCTGCTGCACAGGGCAGGACACCTCTGGGCTCTGCTTCAACGAAGATGAGGAGTAGGAGAGGCAATGATAAACGGCCATTTGCATGCAGAGGGGCAGAAATTCTATCGGACCTATACAGAAGGAGGCATTAGATGTTTACACTATGGTTAACAGCGGGTTTATAAAGGTCTTATGGGATACCCCTGGAGGGCTGGCACAAGATATGGTTTATTTGTACTGAGCTTTCGCTTCCAACCTTTTCTGACAAGTGGCACAATGGAATGAACGTAGGCGTACGAGGTGGTATTGATACTGCCCCAACTGGGCAAGTCCTAATGTGAACATGGTATGCAACGTCACCAAATTGTTAAGTACGGCGAAGCAAAGCAACTGACAGGTGACAGGTGACACTTTATAATTGCTACACTACTACATGACATTCCTCATTAGTCTTTTCCCCAGAGACCCATGTACCGTTTACTCACATGCATGTAATAATACAGAGTGATGTTTGGTCCTTCCAGATTGAGAGCCATAAACAACTTATCTATACTACGATGCTTGCTTAATTCGCTGCCCGTCGGTGGAAAGCCATTGGTGCGGATCCTATAACAAGGAAGGACGTTCTCAGTACCCCGAAAAGATAACAACAAGACCACCGTTGAGATCTCCATAATGTTAAACTTCCACAACATCGTCTTTCTTTTCTCATTCTTATCTGTCACACTTGCAGCTCTGGGAAGCCGGACAGATCAACATATAAATGCACCCCATCGATATATCGTATCGCTCAAGGACAATGTTGACGTCAAAGCGCACTTCTCCTGGGCGAGTAACGTCCATGCCCTCAGTATAAGTCGTCAAAACACAACTGGAATTGAGAAGACATTTCATATCGCCAACTTTAATGCTTATGTCGCTGAATTTGATGAGGCCACTGTAGAGAAGATCAGGACTAGTCCTGACGTAAGTTGCCATTTCGAAATACTCTTATCATCGGCTAATCCTGATCCAAGGTACTGAAAGTAGAGGAAGATCAAGTTTGGACACTGGACGACATATTCTTACGCGAAGGACCAAGAGTGACTGCTCTAAAAACTCAAGAAGATGCGCCTTGGGGTCTTGCCGCTGTCTCAAGCCTTCAGACTGGTGCCAAAGACTACATATACGACGAATCTGCCGGCGCTGGGACTTGGGCCTACGTAATTGACTCCGGTATACTTGACTCTCACGTTGAGTTCGAAGGTCGGGCTATACTTGGATACAACCCTGCTGGTGGGAGTACGGATGATGACATTATTGGACATGGAACACATGTTGCGGGCATCATTGCAGGGAAGACCTACGGAATCGCAAAAAAGGCCGAAATCGTTGCCATTAGAATGTTTGCTGGCGAGGACGAAGACACTACCGCGACATTTCTCTCAGGCCTAGAATGGGCTGTTAACGACATCTTGTCCAAGGACCGCCAGAATTATTCTGTCATCAACATTTCTTTGGGTATGTATCTTTTCGTCTACTGAAAGCGCAATTTCGACAGGCTGATCACTCAGTCGATAGGCAATTTCCAGTCCGATGCTGTTAATGCAGCTGTCGAAGCAGCATTCCGAAGAGGTATTGTTAGTATTTGCTCAGCGGGGAATGAGGGAAAGGACGCTAGAAATAGGTCGCCTGCTTCGGCTCCCAATGCCATCACGGTTGCAGCAATGGCGCCGAACCGCACCCGTCCAGAGTGGAGCAATTATGGAAACGTAGTAAACCTGTTTGCTCCCGGCGTGTAAGTTGCAGCCAATCTCTTGGAGATCGCATATTTAGAAGTTGATTGACTAATTCTTCGATGTGAATTGCAGGGAAATTGTATCCGCTCTATCAGACTCAGACACCGCGAATATTACTTCTTCAGGAACATCTCAAGCGACACCCCATGTTGCCGGCGTAGTTTTGTATCTCCAAGCTCTTGAGGGTGGACTGGCGGCGGCGAAGGTGGAGGGTCGCTTGCGTGAGCTTGCTACTGAAGGAGTCATCAAAAACCCCGAAGACACTCCCAACCTGCTCCTTCATAACGGAGCTAGTGACGATTTACTGCAATAAATGCTGTCGTTGTCGCAAGCTATAGGGCTAGCTATGGCCGAGGAATTCTTAAGTGTGAGACAATCTGTCAATATTTAGGAAAGGACCATCAGGTACATAGTTTGGCAAGATGGAACAAGACTGTAAACGAACAAATTTGTTTGTGTCGGCCAATATTCTATGGGATGCACAACCTTAACACTGTTCGCCTCAAGTCTTTGTTATCCGTCATCATGAGCAATGAAGTTCTAAGGCCCCTGATTCCTGCCTAAACTATTTTGATCACCTTACTAAGTATAATAATCCTCACTGATTAAGTCACATTACCGCTTAGTCTCCCATTGCATGTTTTAATTGATATATGTAAAGCGGTGTTGCGATGAAGAACCTCGTGGTTGCGCTCTTCAGGAAGGCTGGATTGATCGGCCACATTAATATAGCAACATTGCTTCGCATGTATTATGCCGGTTGTAGTCGCGCGGATATACAAGACAGTACCTAATAAAAAGGGCCTTGCCAATGCACCCGTCAACGAGTACAGCACCTACGCAAAATTTGTTATCACCCGGCGGTGACTTTCGAGCCTGAGTGAGAGCAAGCCCCATGGAAGACTCGTAATTGCCCACGGAAAACTTCGGGCAAATAGTCGGAGTACTCATGAGAAAATGTGAGTCGAAACGTTATCTTTGACTTCAAGTGTAGGCCCTAAGGTTTTCTGAATGCTTGGTGGTAACGGCTTAGCTGGTTTCGATCGCTAAACTTGGATCGAGGTAGTCTGGCAACGCCCTCCTTACTCATATCTCTCAGCGTAAATCCGATGACCAGTCTGCAAGCGAGGGGCTCTCAAAGTGAGTAAATACAGGTATCGAAGATATATAGAGTAATATGTGAGTTTACATGGAAAACCGTGGGGCCTTGTGGTTTCGTCAACTGTCCAAGCAGTAAGGAGTGCACATGACAATTGCATTCGTCTGCCCTTTGAAGAGCTGGAGTCCTTCGTGGGAATTTCGGCCATATTTCAAAACAGACATTTGTATTTGCACGCAGAATGACCTTAAGATTATGTCTTAGGCCCTCTGAAAATTCACAAGGATGTACCGTGTACCCCACTAGAGCGAGCCAGGCGCGTATCTGTCTTAGCATACTATTCATGTAATGGCAACAACTTTTATGATAGGCTAGCTCATCAGTAAGTGTACGCCGAAATGCATATTAAAAAACGACGATGAACCAGGGCAACGTACCACCACAATCCTTGTAGCAGTTCTATACATCTTCAACAAACTGTCCTCTGGTGCCTGCCCCTCTTCTCTATCTGCAAGATTGCCACACTAGCCGATGGTAATGTTGAGGCGCTGCGATTGACACATCCCTTGTCCGTCACTGAAGACGCATCTTCGATGATCGAGACATTTCAAATAACTAGGTTATTGTGCGTAGTTCACTAGACAATACTCTTTCTTGCCAAGCCCCAAAGTAAGGAAGCCCGAAACTAACCAAGAAGATAAATACATAGGGCGAATCTGTTATGCACTTTGTAAGACTCTTAATTTAATCTCATTTCGATGCTTGATTAGGTTTGTACTGTAGCCTCATCCACAGGGCTCATTGCCTTACGATTGAGTTTCGCAGACCACTCACAACACTAATCAAGCCTGTGAGCATTAATAAGTGGGGGACTATCACTTTCAACATGCTTTAAGAATACGTAAAATACATATCAGGAAGTTCCCTCTAGTTTTTCTCCTCTGCGAAACCTTCCTTTTCACCCTTCTCCGACGAGAAATCTCTCGGATTCCCAACTGGCCTTGACTTTGCGAACTTGACCGTACTTCGAACAGAGGGCGAGTCCTTGAAGAGAAGCTCGATATCCTCTAAGTTGCGACCCATGGTCTCAGGGTAGAAGAGGTAGACGACGATAGGAACGGTAGCAGCAATAGTTGCGTAGACAATGTAGTATCTATAACCAATGTTGTTGATTGCAACTGGAGTGATCATCACAACAACAAAATTCCTATTGCACAGGTTAGTTATTGTGCTAGGCTTCTTGTTTTCAGCATGACTTACCAGAGCCAGTGGTTAGCCGTGGAAATGGAAGACATCGCCATACGGAGGCGGATAGGAGCCACCTCCGTACAGTACAGGAAGTTGGCGCCTAAGAAACCTATAGGGACAAAGGTGTTGTAAAGATAGATGAAGCAACCGGCAGCAATCATGGCGGGCTTGTTTTCAGAGCCAAAAGACGTTGTAATTGCAAGAGCAACCATGCAGCACGACATACCGACACCACTGATCATGAACACAGCGCGTCGTCCGAATCGATCAATAGTGAAGAAGGCGATGAAGGAAGACAAGAACTTCCACGTTAAGGCACCTCCACTAAGGACTTTCGACATCTCAGCTGACATATTGAGGTTGTCTTGAAAGATGATCGGCGCGTACACGCTGACAAGATTCGAGCCGGACATTTGCTGGATGAATTGAAGATAAATGCAAAGAGCAAATCGATACAAGAGCTTCTCTTCTCCCATCGTGAAGATGTCGCTGAGCCGCACACCTCCCTTGCTCGTTTCTTCCAGGGAGTGCTCGATGCCAACAACCTCCGCGTGGACATCGGCAGAGCCTTCCGGAGCGGCGCGTAGGGCGCAGAGGATGGTACTAGCTTCGCTACTGCGATTCTTCATAACCAACCATCGAGGGCTCTCGGGCAGAAAATAGATAGAGCCCATTAGTATCAAAGAAAAAACGATGGCAATGGCAATCGGCGGACGCCACGTCACTGGCCCTGCATCCATCTCGAAGAATCCCAAATTGATCCATGACTCGAGAACGTATCCAACACAGATGAAAAGACCATCTAGAACAACATGTCGACCACGGTTTTTGGCGCCGGTCGTTTCACTCTGCCAGACGGGGACGATGGAGCTCAACTGACCAATACCTAAGCCAATAAGGATGCGGCCAACAATAAACTGGGCCAGTCCATAGGATGAACACTCGAGGATCTCTCCGATGAGCGTGCAACAACCTGCCGCGAATATGACATTGCGACGACCAAATTTGTCGCCTGTATAAGAGCAGGATAGAGCGCCGAAGAGAGCACCAAGAACAAAGGTAGCAACAACCAACCCCTGCAGGGTCGAATTTTTGCTTTTTGTAGAACCAGTAGTGTTGATCGTGTCGATTTGCGGAAAGGTCTTGACCCAATCATCCTCAGATAGAAGGCCACCAATGTTGGCTTGGTTATAGCCAAAGAGAATGAAGGATGGGGCGACAATGAGGGCGATTTGAATGATGCCCAGGGCGTGGCCCTGGACGCCAAAGTATTTTGTAGGCATAGGTCCTGGCGTTGATTCAGGATTCGTAGCGCAGCTGAGTACGGAGTAGAGACTACGGGAAACGATCAAAAGACAGAAAAAAAGAAAGATCTAAGACAGATGGGTGCTGAGTTCTTTTTTATAAACTGAGCATGAGGAATGTGAGTCCCGCTTCATGCAACTGCGGAGCCCCGTGGGTTCTCCCACAACCTTCCTCCTCAATTTTCGTGCCACTGGTAACTACCATAAAGTGTCCCCTATCCCCACTATGAGGGGACATCGTGTTGAGTTTAGTGATGAAGCAGCTAAGTTGAGCACGGACGAGAAAACATGAGTTACGTACATTACGTAGCTGACTATGGAAGCCTTGGACCTCTTTGGTCCTTTCGAAAGTCCACTAATACGAAACAATGTTTATGACTTTCCGAGCCCTAACGCTGAAGTGGTATTAAAGCGACTAGTTCCAGAATAATTTCCATCCAGCGTGATCTTCTGTGTTGCGAGTCAAACACGTGCGTACCCACCCGGATACACGGCACTGTCGGACGCCGGCACTTTGCTCGGTGAGAATCCGTACTGTCTTTCGCCAGAGCCTCATCACAGCTTCTCAGGGCCGGGAGCGGGCCGGCAAAATCGGCCAAGTGGGTCAAGCTGCCATATTCCTTGTCTGCCGGAGCGTGACCGAGCGCGACGGGATTTGACGGAAACAGCAGGGCGACGTCATAAAACACACATGGAATCTGGTCAAACGCCGGTATTGCCGCGCGGGAATAGTCATGTTATTATAGTGCAGTGAGATTAGCTTGTGCGCTTGGGACTGAACGGATTACCCTTTTAGGATAACTCGTGTAGCCAGTCGAAATTATGCTTAGCGCAAGAGCCTTTTTCGAAGCTGACAGATAATCGCGTAGCGGCAATCATTACCGAGCTTATTGCTCTGCCTGGATGAGAATTTTCTGCTGAGTATTGTCTTTTATCACACTATACGCATTCCTATCATCCGCAAGCTAAGCTTCCCGAAAGTGAAGTCTCACCTCCCTAAATTTCCCGATCGTATGCCATTAATAATATGGAATTGCCATCATGCAATCCGGATGTGATCATCTGACTCTGGAATGCAGAAGCAAGTCTATTCCACATTAGCATCGCGATATAATAGCATTTAGTGACGTCTAGACATTGACTGCCGGTACGTAAGACTACTCCGCGTAAATTGTTCGTAGAGTTGTAGTTTAGCTGTTTCTGACTTGATCAGACTTTTCCCCACGAAACGGCGCGATCGTCCGAAAGATTGGGCCGACATCGAATTAGGGCAAAGGTCAGCGATCAATACTGCAGCAAAAGCTGCATGACAAATATGACGATCTGCGCGAAGATGAATAACCCAAACAACAACAAAAACCAGTATTCGCAGCGTGGGTTCGAGGCACCATCTACTTATACTGTCAAAGTGCCTGGGAGAGAGTCTGGTGAGAACTCCATCAGAATTTGTGTTTGCCTATAGGGTAGTTGTCGATAACTCTTGATGCCACTCCGTGGAGACTTTGTAAGCTGTGGCAGAACTTCGATGAGTTCTATTAGGATTGCTTGATATCGTTTACCGTTTGATATTTTTAGGCTACAATGATGTTAAAAACTTCCCAACTGTGTCCTTGCAACTGCATATACGACTAGTCAGCGTACCATCTTGGTCTTCTATCAAACACCTTGTGCATGAAAGTGTTAGAGGATGACCTTGACAGCGACAAACATCGACTTTTTCCGGAACCGGGTAACCATAAAAGCAAACAAAGAACATTAATTATGATGCTGGCATTAAATATCAGATCCCATTTCGTAGTTATCTCACTTTGAGGCTGGATGTGAATGTTTGTGGCTCTGTAGAAGGTTTTATCGGACCTCGGATATAAGGGAGGCATGTGAAGTGATCCGAGATAGTTTTCTCTTATTACCGTAAAGCCTCTGCAATCCTTTTCCAAGTCCAATTACATGGCAACCACGTGGCATACTTTGTTCTATGATTCGCATGGTTCGCAGGATCTCGCTATCTCGACCTAAACTTGATAACGTCCACATCCCGAGCATCAAGATAGTACCCATGCAAGCTACATAAAATATCCGTGCATTGCAAGCTTAGCGAGACACTACTAAGTTGAATAAGTGCCTCTTCCGGAATTTTCATAACGACATTTGATTGTTATTGTGTGGACACAATCTTAGTTTTATAAGGCACCCTAAAAAACCCCCACTGTGCCGCTTGTAGATAAGGTTGTAAAACTCGCTCGGCGCCTATTCACTGGGACTCGAAATGAATGGGCAATATGTAAAGAAGAAAAATAAAGGATTCGCCCATCTTACCATAACTGTGTCAAACATGAGGTGCAGTGCGATCTTAGACTTACTTGCCCTTCTCCCGCAAATTATCTATACCAAGGCTGAATCTTGTCGATTTGGAGCTGCTTCACAGTTTTATAACCGCGACCTGCTTTAGTTTCGGCAATGGTGCGAGTGTCAGGGACTCGCAGGACGGCTGTGGTGCGCAAAGCTTTCGGTTGCCAATGTGTAAGGCGAGCGTTGCTCGCCGATTTTGACGTCCATGTTGCCTACCATCGGCCTGATCAGGGGGAATTTCGTTCAGCCCACGCTGTTTTACCCCTTGGAATTGCAAACTGTGTGACCTTGAACTTCATGAGTGACCCACCAGCGGAGCATCAAGAGAACTTGTGGATATTTTAGCGTGCTCACAATCTAATTTGGTACGAGTGTCTCACTCATCGCACAGGATTCCCAGTATTAAAATGCTAACTACTAAGCCAGCGCTTGGAGCACCTGAGAACACCAATTCTTCAATTCTTGTGGGTGAAGATGTTCTGGCCGACTGTCTATTTCTCCTCGGCGGCCGTGAATAATCTTTTGGACAACCTTGAAATTTCATCGTATAATGGGCTTCTGTCCACCATCTTCGAGCGCGCAATCAAGCACGTGAAAGCCGTTAGCGCCCTGGAATAACAATCGCAACATAAACACCTGCTCCAAGCTCTAGAAGAGAACATCCACAGTGATGCTACTAATCCTAATGAGCTGCAAGGTTACATAGACGCCATTAAAGCTCTCCGAGATTACTTAAAACACGCTCTGTCCGGCCCGCCAGCTAAGAGGGGAAATTTTGGACTTAGTCGATGCATTCATTTAATATTTTATACTTTACGAGCAATTCCTACCGCTCTTATGGCAGCTATTCCGGGAGGCTGTTGCGATATATGCACGTAGCTTAATCTTGATATCAGTGTTGGTGGGCTATGGATGTGATGTATCCTTGATGTTCAGATTTGGGATATTCTGAATGGTAAGTATTGAATTTAGATACATTAGCCAATTATAAAGATGGGCTGGGTCCTTCCTAGATAGGACTTGTCAGAATTAGTTGTTGCGTTTGGCCATAGAGTGGTCCGCGCATACTACCGCACCACCCCCAAATGGCATTTTCACATGGTAAGGTAAAATCGAAAGAAAATGGGTTGTCAGAGAAGACACTGATGTTATCTGGATCGTAAGGCTTTCTAACAAAATGTAATGAAGTCATATGTATATCTAAGAAGGCTCAGCCTGTGGCGACAATGCCTGCGTAGCGATGCTGAGCTCTGAGAGAGACTGCAAGTCTATGCGAAGTTATGCGACATGAAAGGTACCAGACTTTGAGAAATATGCACTCTGAATATACCTATGAGTAAAATATTCTACTCGACAATCTTTCTTAGATTCATAATAGATTTTAATTCTTGCAGCTTTATAACAAAATATCTACACATTCCCATCTTTTGGTTCTCAAGCCCAATATAATCTATCCCGGAACAAGCTCAGATGGTGCTGAGCAGCTTCAAAAAGCTCAGTTTCAATACTATACTTTAAAACTTCTTGGTGCTATCATAGTTACAATCGTGGTTTCAGTATTTCGAGGGGGTGCTCATGTCGCACTAGGCATCTCTACTTTGCCCACTTTCTTATCGGCAGCCTTGTAAGCTCTCATTCTCGCTGGCACGTGAGTCTAAGCAGAGAGACTTTATAGAATGACTTGTCTAGATGGCATATTTTCTTTCTAGAGCAATAATCTTGTAGGCCTAGCTACTATAGTGCGATCCGAACACTCGAAGGACTGAATAAACACTGCTCCACTTGTAGCTTTTAAATCTAACCCTCGGGTCATTTTAATGTACGATCCTGTCAAGAAAGCATATATATATATATACATCTTTTTCCTCCGCATGTGATAACGAGGTCAAGGTCAAGGTAGGTTAGTGGCCCACAATAATGTAAGCTGAGTAAGGCTCCAGATGCGAACTAACTCGTCTTGTCGGTGAAGAATCGTGGGTTTAAATATCTCTGCTTCTTCCTTCTTCCCTTTGTCATCTTAAGTAAACTTTTCAGCGGAATTACTATGCACTCAGCTGCTTCCTTCCTTACTGCGTAAAAACGTATAGACCGTTGGCGCGTATACAAGGGTCTATTAGCACTTTCGTGAGGTTCACTATTTCACTTGTCCTTTATACCGCTTATTTATCCTGTTGAGGGCTTTGAAGGCCAACGTCGAAGATGACATCCGATACTTCCGGTGGGAGCGAGCGATATTTGCTCATAAGCGCGCCACGTACGGCGTCAACCATGCTCGTTAAGATTCTGAATCTAAATGAACAAGGCGTGCGGTCACTTCCTAATAGCGGATATACGTTCCTACCATTGAACTTCAAGCGCAACTCCCTCGAGTACAAACCTATGACCGAATGGACTGCTGAGGAACTCAAAGACGTTCAAGATGTTAAGCAACAGTGTTTCGATCAAATGCAGGACTACATCGAACAGGCCAGCGAGGAGAAGCAAAAGGTCTTCCTAAAAGAACATGCCATTTTAATGAATGATCCATGTTTTGAGTCTCAGTTCTTGCATGGCGAGGACACTACAACTGGCGAGCCCACTCCACTCATGCCTCGCGGCAGCGTTGAGGCCACTCGCTCTCTATGCAACAAGACTGTGCTATCAGACGAGTTCTTGAGGACCTGGAAGCCGACATTCATCATCCGTCACCCGGCTATGGCCTTCCCGTCGCTGTTTCGGATGTTACGCAACGAGATTTTCGGTCGTCCCAAAGGCGAGCCATACCTGGTGGAATTGACAACGTATTGGCAACGACAACTGTTCGACTTTTACGAGGGTTATTTCGGTGAAGATAGTGATTGGCCGATTGTATTAGATGCGGACGATTTGATGAACCATCCGGAACTTCTGGTGAAGTACGCGCCCATGGTGGGGTTCGATGCTGAGAAGTTGCGCTTCTCCTGGGACAAGGTGCCACCAAACGTCATGGAGAAATTGCATCCTATGGCAAAGGAAGCACACGGGTCTTTGAATGCAAGTGATAAAGTAGATGTTGGAAAGGTAGCGGGCAATATCGACATTGATGTAGAAGCCGCGAAATGGCGAGTGGAATTCGGCGAGGACGCTGGGAACAGGCTCGAGAAACACGTTCGCAATGCAATGGCGGATTATGAGTACATGCGGACAAAAAGAATGAGGCCTGAATAGGCACTAGGTGCGCCAATAGCTTAGGATAGAACAGAAGATAGTCAGGTAACTAAGCGCAACTGGCGGCATCAGCTGCACGTTGGCTCTCCTTAAACTGCTCGATTTGCTGGAAATGGCTGTGTAGTCCACGAGAGAAATTGTCGCCAGTACCCAATAGAACTGCCAATGGACATCTAGGCACCTATCTTATGGTGCGTACATGTTGCATTCTAGCTTACAGGTAAATCGAGTACGATATCTCTCCTTCATATCAACACCCTGGCCCCTATCTCAATTCGCGTATCTGAGTTGTCTGCGGCTGGACTCAGAGCTCACATGAAATCATTATGGGCTTTAGAAACCAAATCTCATTAGGTCAA
Organism: Waltergamsia citrina; assembly: GCA_022814615.1. Classification (NCBI taxonomy): domain Eukaryota; kingdom Fungi; phylum Ascomycota; class Sordariomycetes; order Hypocreales; family Bionectriaceae; genus Waltergamsia; species Waltergamsia citrina. The sequence continues at coordinate 71,823 of JAKLNE010000082.1, read as the reverse complement.
AGGCATGATAATCGACATCACATATTTCACTTTAGCTATCGCTTTGACCGTTGTTATTCATGACATTGAAAACTTTATCACATCACTTATCTGCACTGTTTACTGCCACCGATTTAAGCATTTTTGCGCCTTACCTATATATTGCTGTGACATAGAATGCACATGTGGGACATTTTCGAATACATTGTTTGGAGCAACCTAATGGCCGACACAGCGAGCTAATTGTACAGGAGCATCTTCCTTAATTTAGAACACTGTTATTACAGCACCTTCGGAACTTTTGCTCAGTCCTTTGGATGTTAGTTGTTGAATTCCTAACGCGTGCCGGATTGCGGAGCGAGTAAATATTCTGCACAGCCCGCTGCAACAACTAGGAGGGGGTAGGCCTTGATCAAATATGCGAAACCGAGACATAACAACTACCCATGTCCATGATAGGGCTTGTAAAATATACCAAAATATGGCTAAAGTAAGAAAGATATGCATATTCATCATTTTGCTACGTTTCAATCATCATGACTGATACGAAAATGCTACGTGTTTCAGATTTGCCACAGTAGCTCATAATGCGATATGTCTAAAGGATTTAGCAGATGATTTTCGGAAGGCAGAGTGTTTCAGATTGACCACAGTACTAGTCTCTAGCGCTACTTTTCAGAGAGATAATTGTTTCAAATAGTTGCATTACCTAGGATCAGGGTTTAAATAAAGTATTCTATGAGATATGAGCAAGCCTCTACCTTGGACTATAAAGACGGAGCTCAGTTCTTCCAGAAAACTGGTCGCTTCATTAGCAGCATCCTTCTTTCTTTATCTTTAACAATTTTTCTTTTCTCCTCAAATTCTATTCAACATGCAATTCCCTACTTTTCTTCTCGCTCTCTCGGCTCTGGTAGTCGGGTTGGCAGCCCAGGACCTTGAAAGTTGCTTCAACGGGGTGTGTGAGGAAGACGGCGCTTCGATCTGCTGCGAGGATCGGTGAGTCTACATGAAAAGCCATGGGGATCTTCTAACTTGGGTTGATCCTGTTTTAAGACTATTGCTAACTCATGACCACAAGGACACCCGGGGCAGACCTCGGCTAATCGCCTTCTGGAGCAATTTGGATCTGGATGGATTTGATATATTAAAGTAGGGAATTTGGTACAGTCTACTTAATTTGTCAATTGAATCCTTACGGCAAACAAGAAATGTCCCTCTTTGAAGACCAGTAATTGTATTGGCTTAATAGTAGGAACAGAAATCAGGTTGAGGATCGAATTAGGTGAGAGAAACCCGTCGCAGGCTTCAGGAGGCCCGCATCCGGGATTTTCGTTCTCATTCTTGATCTATAAGCCAATCCTCGACCATTTTTTGAATTCTTCCACTATTCTTTTCTAGGAAAAACATGTGACCATTTCCGTAAATTCCATGCTCATCTAACCTTAGGTGCTGGGTTTTGGAGCAGCCAGCTTGTCTTAGGAAGTCCACGGTGCAGTGGTCATAAGTTGCATGATAGGATGCTTCTCCCGTAACAAGCAATATGGGCTTATCTACGAGATTAACCAATTGCTTGGGTTCACTTTCTCTATCTTGAAGCAGACAGTCCACGAGATCATCCGCTGTGGACGAGATAGTTTCTTCTTTGAGTTCCGCTGGCTTTTCAACTCTGGGATGATAGTTGAGTGGAATGTCTGTGAGTCCCCACTGTCGGGAAGAGCTTGTACCAAAGATGGCGTTGCGGAAAGGTGGCCCAAGAGGTTCGAGCAAGACCAATGCTTTTGCAAGATTTGGACGTGCATCCGCGAGCAAGATTGGAAGGATCCCCCCTTGACTGTGTCCAATGATGATGCTAGGCTTGTCCACCATGTCCAACAGTTCTGCGCCCGCTCGTTGATTGGCGCGCTGTTGATATACCGGATCGTCGATAAACTGAACATTTGCCCTATAAAAAGTATCAAAGATAGGGTCACCAAGCGTTCCGCTTCCGGGCCATTGGCTGTGCTTTGTCGCCTGGGGCCATAAATTATAGTTCTTGGTAGCTGTGAAACGCTCCTGGATCTGCTCAACAGTAAAGACGTCGGGAGGAGTGGTGAGTTCATGGGGACCTGATCGACCGCGCAGTGCCTGATCGATAATGTATACCTCATAACCTTGCCGTAGGAATTCTGACGCCCAACCGCGGCCGCCATCGGGTTTGATCAGAAAATTCTAACTAAAATTAGTATTGATGTTTCGCTTAACGTAAGGATACGCCTACAGTCCCTGTTTGCCCTTGTCCGTGTATCAGAATCACAGGTGTGTCCCGTGTGATTCCCTCTATGGGTATTAGACGTTCGACGTACATTTGGTCGCGTAGCGAGTGGTTTCCTGTATCGTCTTGAACGTAATGCCCACCAAAATAGGCGTAAGATCGAATCGATGGTTCTTCGACCGTCGCTACACAAGTCAGTAGAGCAGTGGTCGCAAGGACAGAAAGCTTTGCAAGACACATCGTAAGTAGCCTGTCGTTCCTTCATCCGTTAGCTTCGTAACACGATAGTGCTGTTTAACAAGCATCAGACTCTCAATGCAAACTACTACATTTAGTGGCTTAAGCGCTAGGTCCAAATAAAGGAGATTGGATACTCAGATGATGGTAGTGCGCTCGTAGATAAGAAAGAATATACCCCGTGACGACGGAAAATAAAAAGTTTAAGAAAGCGCGCACCATTTACAGGGATACCCGAGTACCGATAGGAAGTGAAAGAGTCGATAACTCCCCACAGCGCATATTCACTAGCGTGCGCTTACCACAGTAGTATCGGAATGAAACTAAGAAGGTAGCCTTCGTGTATTTAGCTGGTATGTACGCAAATCTTTTTGTTCCCACGGGGTAGTGACGAGACTTCTCGTAACTCCGCGAGGAGGATAGCGGGTCCGCTTTTTTCGGCGGACTACGGAGCTAATTTCAGAGTTCACATTACACGCATGATCTCTGCGCTACTCAGTGCCCATGTTCCATCTGGCTCTTTCATAAATCTTTGAGCCCCCTTCTGTCGAAACTGTGGGACTAGATCGAAAAATGTTAAGATTCGGGAGATGTAGACGTGGTAATCTCAGCCCTCCGATAATGGAAGATTTGTGTTAGCTAGTTGTTTTTAAATCACCGTAACTGTACAAGCAGCTGCAGGCTGTTATGATATTGTGGCACCTATGCCATGCCATTGATGCTACCTTGCAATATGCTCCTTGATAATCAAAGTTGAAAAGGAGAGACACAAAGCAAACATTCTAGAACAACCTGCGACGCCTAGAATTGCTACTTGTTGCTTTGAAAGCTTCGTGAATCTCCGCTCTGTGCTCGAACAGAGGAGACATCATAACCTCATGCCTATGATAAGAGACAAGACAAGATATAATGGATTTTTTTTTCTCTTTTTCTTTTTTGTATTTCATCGTCTTCAATAGCTATTCTTGGGTATCTTTATTAGGTGATGTCGTTCTCGTTGAGGGCGGCTGGACATGATAGCTACGAGGGCATCCTCATGGCAGAGAGGATTTCAACGAGCGCGCTGTAGGGAAAGGCTAGAGTAAGTGATGCCAACTAAGTGAGACATCGATGGGCAATGTGGCTTGAACATTGGTGAGGGGGTGGCCTAATAGTATTGGAATACGTTAATACTCTGAGATCATTCCCATTGGAAGATAAGCACTAGGCGCATTCTAAACTCACGACGTGGTAAGAGAAAACCACAGCCGGGGCAGTACCACTGTGACTTTCACCATCAACTTTACCCCGCCCACACCAAGGGTGCCACTGGTAAGAACTCACCCAATCAAGTCATCCCAGGTACGGAATCAGTAAGCATGGCGCTATGACCTTGTCTATGCTTACTGCCAGAAGTTGAATGTTATGAACATATTTTCCCAGGCTCAAGCAAAGCTTTTCGCGAATGCTGGAGATCACAATCTACTTTGCAGTCATTAGACAAGGTTGCTCTTTCAACTAGCAAAGCTCAACCTAAGGCCTGTCTTGACAATATGTCGATCCCCACCATTGATATCTCCGGTCAGTAACCTTGATATGTCAGATTTTCTTCCTTACTGATAGCTCTCTTTATAAAGCTATCGATCAAACAGGCACTCCGGAGAAGAAAAAATTGATCGCGGATGCCAGGCAGGCATGCGAAACATATGGGTTCTTCATTATCAGTGGTCATTCCGTGCCGCAGGAACTTCTAGACGATGTGCTCGCTCAATGCGAAGCTTTCTTCTCTTTGCCAGCCGATGTAAAAGATACCTACGATAAAAGTTAGCATCCGGTTTCTTCTAGGCCTATTATCTAATACTAAATAATATCACTTAGGCATAGGCGGCTTCAATAGGGGTTATGAGGGTCTTCGGGCACAAAACTTCGAGAAGAAGACCGCAGGCGACCTCAAAGAGGGATTCTACCTTGGTATCGATCTACCACTAGATCACCCCAAAGTCGTTGGAAAAGCCTTCAATATGGGACCCAACAAGTATCCAACTCACGTATCTGAACCTCAGCGCTTTCGCCAAGTCGTTGACACCTACATCGCCGCCCTCCGGGAATTGGCAGAGAAGATTGTGCGTCTACTCTGCGAAACATTGGGTGTCGAACAAGACTGGGTACCTGGATTCGTATCAGACCCAATTGCTACTCTGCGGTTGTTACATTATCCTCCTCAGCCGCCAGATGCATCCGAGGATGAGAGAGGTTAGTCTACAAGACCTGTTTAATCGCATCGTTGTTTAATTTGAAGCTCAAGGTATTGGCGCGCACACGGACTTCGGAGCTATCACTATCCTCCTTCAAGACATGGTTGGAGGTTTACAAGTTTGGGACCGCACTACCTCCACCTGGATCGATGCTGTACCTGAAAAGGGCACCTTTGTCGTCAATCTAGGCAATCTAATGATGCGATGGACGGATGATCGCTACATCTCCAATCTACACCGCGTGATCAACAAATCCGGATTAGAGAGATACAGTGTACCTTTCTTCTTCTCCGGCAATCCCGATTTCAAAGTCACTTCATTTTCTGAGTACACCTCAGCAAATGGGCAAGTGCCTAGAGCAAAGTACCCTCCAGTGACGGTTGGCGAGTGGATTGCAGGTCGATATGCGGATACCTACGGAACATCGGATGCGAAGGCCGTGAAAGAGCTTTCTGTGTCAGACGTTACTGCCGCGACAGGCTGACTGTTGCTAGAACACAGGTATGAAGACAGTACTCTGTGCATCCACGAGGGGCATTGGCATGGGCGATATGGGAGGATTTCAGCGGCTCATAACCTTGTAATACGAACCTAAAGAGATGCATAGGGCCAAACAATAGTCGAAACGCCGAGGACTAGGATTTGAACTCGCCGGCCAGAGTGTGACCTTTAAAGCTATAGCAGAAGAGTAACGTAAATGTTATATTTACATTGAGCCAACCTTAACATGGAGCATAAAATCATTGACCACCTAAGCGCAGGAGGGTAAATAATTTAAGAGGGTGTATACATAATCAGGTCTTGTCAGACCTCCACTCGGATCGTAGGGACAACCACAAAGTTCAGATGTAAAGGTGTATCATTTAACGTGCTGAGTACACAAATGCATCCGTATACATCATGAAAATTAAAACGGTCGCTAGCCTTAGAAATTTTCCAGCTGGCAAATCTGTCATGCAATTAAGTCAATGAGACTATTACGAGTACATCTTATCTGTTACATGATCCGACATTCGCCGTTGTTGCCGCCATCTTCCTCCCCTCGTGACTACGTAATGAGCCCAATATAAGGAGGATTTGCGTTACCTCCCAATGATTAATAACGTTAAAGATATTAGAACAGCGTGTTAGATTCTGACGCAGGATCACGCTGCGTCTCTCTTAAGATCGTCGTCATTGATAAATTCGGCTAACTTGAACATCAGTTGTTGGTGAGACACACTAGCTTTTCATTTACAAATGATTACTCAATGTGATGGCCGATACGATGCTACTGAGTCGGCACCTATGGAATGTTCTCAAAAGAGCTTACATGCTATGCATTCAAGTTCCTTTCTCGGGGCCGTGTCTCTCATGACGAAGAGCTATTCTCAAGCACTTTTTCAGTTTTGAGCCACAATGAAAGTGCTATCGATACCGACCAGGCTCAGAACGAAGCCCTACTAACAAAGCGTCTTGTCATTTTATCATTACCATTAATCATGTTGACATTACGAGCCAGCTACAATATAATAAGCCACTCTGCTTCTAGAATCGAACAATCTTTTTTTTCTCGGTAAAACTAGACCCATACATAGGCTATCGCACGAATAAAGGACAGAAAATGAGTACGTCAAGAAGGTGCTCGAAAGACCTCAAGTGTGGGTGTTGACTTAAGGAGATTTCATGTTAAAGTAAAATAGCTTGAGCAGCGTAGCTTTTTTGCATCTTGTCTGTTGCTTAACTCCTTGGAAAAGACTGGAATAATAGAACTGGTTGTAGTCAGCAGTTTTGCGAATACCGTATGATGTTTCTTGACTGCCGATATAGTGCAAGAAACCTAGGCGTCCTTCGGGTACTTGAAATCATAACTATGTGCATCAGGAAAGTGAAAAATAGAGATCCTCAGACACTGCTACTACAGGAAGGTGAATTACTAGAATTTTTAAGCAATATTATTTACGTTTACTCATCAAGAGACGACATATATTTAAATAAACACAACAGAGACATTACCTGCGCTAAGCTTCGGAGTGAGCAGGAGAAGGCCACATGGTGTAGGACCCAATTTGCAGTCGATCGATTGTTGAACAGTCATGCCTGACAGTTAGTTTAAGGTATAATGATAATAAAAAGAACTTATATCAATTAGCTAAATAGAGAGTTTACTTTCAAGGTAATTAAACAGAAATTATGTCCTCACAGATGTCATTGTAATATTTTAAGCTTATATATTTGACTCTGCGATCTACACCAAGGATGGCTCTACTGCTTGCGCGGCACTAAATAGCTGCTTAGCTGCGTTGTCTGTCACAGATGATCCAATCATAAGTATTTCTGTCGCATTTCCGCCGGCGAGACCATTCGGATCCCCGATCGAATTGACTGTGGTTACCGATCCAATGCCCCGGTCGAAATCGAACTCAGCGAGTGAAGGCCCGCCACTACAGCCACCACTCATCAAGCAAGGCATACCTGCCATATTGGATGGAAAACGCCACCACTGCTCTGCCTTTCCATAACAAGCTGCAAGACGGAGGCCTGTGAAGGCTGGCGTTCCATTAATGTACTGGGCGTCATCGCCAAGGCCATGTACAAAACGTGGATAGCCTAGGTTGTATAAGATGGGAAAGTTAGTGGCGTCCTTCTCGAACTGAATATTCTGACCCAACCCAAGCCCTATTCTGGCCGTTCTCTTCTCCTCAGTGTCGAGATTAAGAACGGCAAACGCTCGGTCGATGTACCACCTGTCCTCGGGTGTTTCCGGACCATGGACCCAACCATTCAGCAAGAAGGCTCGGTTTATGGTAAAGTTAAGCTGTGGCTTGTTATCACGGAAGCCAGGAAGGAAGAGCACATTCTTGTGCCAGGCTGTATCGTTCCCAAGGGTTGGGTCAGGCTTGAGACAATGGGCAGCAGTGACAATAGTGGCTTGGTTCTTGCTATCGAGAATTGTTGCTGTACAACTGCTATCTCTCCAGCCTTCAGGAGAAGGTTCAGTGTACAATAGACGGCCGACAGTCCTAGGAACAGCACCTTCCACTTCGAAAGGTGCTCCAAGATGCTTCTCGTCGTCCGGGATGGCGGGGAATGGCGGCATAGCAATAGGGTCGTGACTTATGTTGGCGACACGCTCCGGAGTCCAATAGTCGAGGACGTCTTGGTCTGCTCCGGAGGTGGTTATCATCTCATGCTCATAGATGGCCTCATCCCGCTGGTGCACCCTTGGGGCCGCAAAGGAGGTAGAAGCGACTAGGGCCGCAGCAAATACAGACCAAAGCATTTTGCAGTCTGAATGCTGATTAAAGATGAGAGTCTATTCATGTGTAGCAAGTAAGCGTATATATCATGTTCCCAAGTGATCGACAACTGCAGCTAGGGGGATACGGCTATCGCCTTGGCATGGCTGTATTGCTGACGCGTATGTAAGCATGGCCAAGCCTATACCTCGTAGCAGCGCTTATGTTTTCCCCTAAAAAAGACAATCACTTCTAAACTCACTAGTTAAGTGATTTCTCCTTCCTGTAATGTCTCAACGCCTTACCCTATGAGGAAGGGTTAAAGAACGGTACCCCGTGTTCTGACATTAAGTACAAGCATGCCCCGGAGAATCCGGTGATCATCTGACGCTTGTCAGCATTCATGTGCAATCGCAGGCATTAAAGAACGAGTATCATGCAACCCGGTTTGAAATACTCCGCAAAGGGCGCCAATACGATGGCACTTTTGGATTATTTACATAGCAAATCGTGTCGCTAGCTAGGCGTTATTATTCAAAACAACATGAAGCTTGCATCTGAAAGGTCGAAGAGGGTCAAAAAGTTTTTACCCAGCCTAATCCGTAGAGAAAAGAACGGTGATGGGTGAATTCTACTGAAGCGAAGATGGCCCATTTCGTATGATGCAATTAGAACGCCCGTAGCTCTCATCTCGGCATCTCAGCTCTTCCCTCAAATTAGACATTCAAACCGCTTTGAGAGTTCCAGTTTACTACAAAACTTCCTCATCTTTGTATCCACAGCCAACATCCGTTCACTGTCGGTGAGGTTGTGTCTGGTACTACATAGGCATGATCAAGGATTAGAGTGGAATTTCGTCAGCTCGTGTTGCCGGCATTGCATGCTCAGGGTGGAAAAGGAATTTGAGATTTCGCAAGCTCGCCAATCAAACCGTTTTCGTATCTGACAACCCCTACATAAAGTGCACAGAACCCTGTGTCATCCAATCTCTCATACAAACACCAAGACTCGGAGAAAATCAAATCGGGATACGCGAGTCGATCAATCTCGGAACGATGCATAGGAGACTCCAGAATCAAGTGTATATAAATCAGCGTCCTGAAAATTCCCATCTTCTGCCTCTTTCTTTGTAGTAAGGTGTAGTCTAACTGGATGAAGTACCCCGCAGTGATCGAAAGAAAAATGAATCGTGCCGTCCATTTGTTATTATTCGCTTCTTCCGCTCTTGTCTCGTTGACAAGAGCCACCCCAGCTGCTGAGGGCGTTGCCAGATGCGGCGTTGGGGCACCATCCGATGCTCAAATTGCTGAAGCGCGGGCAATGAAAGCAGAGGAAGAAAGAACTGCGCTAGAAGGTCGTTCTTCAGAGCATGTGACAGTGGAAACTTGGTTTCACGTTGTTTACGCGAACGAGACGGAGCAAGGAGGCTACATACCGGTGAGTAACTTTCTACAAGATATATGAGACGATTTTGAATTTACTCATCGTCTGTCGGATAAACAGAAAAGCCAGATTGAAGACCAGATCGAAGTGCTTAACGATGCATGGACGCCGCATGGCTTTTCCTTCGACTTACTTAACATTACCTATACACAAAACAAGAACTGGACAGATGTCAATTTCCCTGGCTGGACGGATATGAAGAGGGCTCTGCGCCAAGGTGGTTATAGTACTTTGAACCTTTATAGCGTTCTGCTTACGGATGGATTTGGGCTTCTAGGAGTAAGCAAGCTACCAACCCTAGGCCCATCACCGCCCCCAGCACAACGATGCAAGCAAACTTCCGGACTATATTGAGCGTATGCTAATGGGTACATCCTGAGTTTAACAGATTGGAACGCCTCCTGACAATTACTATGATGGCACCGATGATTTTATGCAGGATGGCGTTGTTATACAGGCAAACACGCTTCCTGGCGGTATTGGGCCGCCATTCGTGCCGGAGCCAGATCGATATACCGAGGGTGATCTTGCCTGCCACGAAACAGGACATTGGTTTGGCCTACTCCACACTTACGTCGAACGTGGTGATCAACCATTAAGCTGCGAGAACGGAGACAACGATTTTGTAGGTCAAGGCGTCCCTCCTAAAGAAGTATGAGCTAACATCTATCACCAGGTCGATGACACACCTACTCATCTCCTAGTGTTAACTCACAATGCAACAGATATGAATTGCCCAGAAGGTAGGGATACATGCCCAGATCTCCCTGGGCTAGATCCTACAGACAATTACATGAGCAATGCGTGGCAGTCGTGCTGGAATAAGTTTACCCCAGGCCAAGGGGTGCGGGCAAGAAGCCTATGGGCGGCGCATCGCGCCGGGCGAGATTGATCTAGTCATTCAACGGGACGACTGATATCAAGAATGTTGTTTGATCTTGTTACCCTGGGGTTTAAAGATTAACATGACACGTTTATTGGAAGTATGCAATTGAGGGTTGCGGCTTGACGCGGGCCTCTAGCTGAAGGCGGAAAGTAACAAATGCACGTTGGAACTGAAAGTAATGGGCTTGCAAGCTTGAGTTAGCTAAATGAAATCCCCTGAGCCGTTCATTAGGATGCTGAGTATTGCCAGTACTAATTAGTGTCGTGAGCAAGCAACCTTGTGTCTTCAAACACTCTTACTTTACTGCCTACTCTGCTATTTTGTTGCGGAAGGTCTAAGATGAGTGATTCAACTTTACAATCTATATAAGCCGTGCCTTAGAAGTTTGCGAAACAGAAGGAAGGGCATACATGTTGTTTTCTGTACTTTCGCAGAGCAAGACCAACAGTATCCACAGTAGTCAAAGCCAGGCCGTGTACACCAAACGCGACCAAGACAACACTGATTAGCCTAGGAATAAGTAAGTCACAGTATGAAAAGCGTCTTTAGCCCTTTCTACCACAGGTTGTAACTATGTGTAAAGCCTCTCATCTTCAACCCCGGGGCCTTTAGGACAACTAATTAGTCCCCTAGATACTCTACCATGGATATCGCGTATCGCGTAGTGTTATAGCTTAGACGTGATTTTAAGCAGTTATATTCGACTGTCTTTTAATAACAGGACGTAATATGAAAGAGAATAGGGTAACCACAGTAGTAAGCAGCATTGTATCCAAAATTTTATTACCATAACCACTAGCCTTTTTTCAACGATTACTATATCGATGAAAATGTAGAGGCACAATGGTAAAATTTGTTGGGGGATTAGCTCTGATCACTGTATTCCGCTCCGCTCACAAAGCCCCCTTGAGGTTGTATAGGGGCTAGTATTCAAAGCAAATGCCCAAATCAATAAGAAAGTATGTTGGATTACGACAGCATAGAGGAGGGAAACAAGACATGTAGATGAATTCACAGTGGGGCCATTGTAGTACTCAGACACACTATACTAATGAACAGCAGTCGCGCATGAAGCTAATATTATAGTTAAATCAATCCCTCTGGATGTGTGGAATTGGTCCTCTCCTAGTGTTGTGAAAGAGTCGCAATACAGACTTAGGGATCAGCTCGCTTCTCCACAGGGCCAACTACCACGTCCTCAATAGTCTCGTCACTAAACTTAAGGTCTTCCTCCATAGAGACGGAATCCTTGATGCGAACAAGAATGATAGGGGCAGCAGATAGCAGAGAGAAGCCTAGAAGTGCCCAGGTGACGGCAAACATCGTTTCGTACTCCATACCGAGGTCGTCGAGTCTCCAGAAGATGGCAGCACCAGCACTCTGAATTCCCTTGTAGAAACCGGCGAAGTTAGCAGCCTTGCGACCTGAGTTGGAAAGCGCACCCATGTACCTGAAGTTACGATTAATATCAAAGCCACACGAGCATTCGGTATTGCAAAATCGCACGGAGAAATGATGACTTACCAGTAGATACAAGTCTGCCATGCAGCGTCACCGAAGCCGTAGAAGAAGTAAAGAAACATGGGGCCCAGAAACTTGCTGCCTTCAGTCCAATCAATCTTGACGGCTTCCCAATCTTCGCCAGTAACAACAGCGCGCTTGGGCTGGTTTTTCTGCCACGCATAGCCGCCGCCCCATGTGACAAAGGTAAGGACAACAAGAACGACGAAGGAGATCTTAGCGCGGACGCTGCGCCTCAGCCCGGGATAGTCGAGTGCAAATCCGAAGACAACCGCACCAATGATTTGCGCGAGCCAGTAGAGTAGACCGTTCAAAGCGCGCGAACGGAAGTTGAAATAAGCTGCGTTGAGACCATTGTTTTGGTACGTGTAGAAAATGTTAGAGGAGAAGAACATGGGGAAGAGCAAAAGGATCCACGGCTCCTTGACGAATGTTTCGAAGAGACCCTTGAACTCGGTCTGCCAAGATGGGTTCTTCATTAGAATAACCTTGGTACCATCGTCACGGATGACTTTGTCGGCATTGCAGAGGCACAGGCTGCCAATAAAGCCGATTGTCATGAGCGCAATCAAGGCTCCGTAAGTGCCATCGGTGGCGCCTTGAGCAGTCTTGTCGTTTACACTTTGGCCCAAGAATGCCTTAGACAGGGGTCAGCGTGAGCGTACCGGCCATGGCGTCGTGCATGGTGACAGGGGAGGACTGAGAGGGGAGAATATTAGCTTACCAGAGAGCCGACGACAGCGCCAGTGTTGAAGATAATCCAGAACCAGGAAATGTATCGGCCTTTAGCATGCTCGGGCGGGTAGGACATCATGATGGCACCCTGAGCAGTCCACAATAGGCCGGCACAAACACCGAGCAGACATCCAGCAAAGATGATAAAGGCATTGCTAGCCGAGGGATTGGTCTCATGCAGATGGTTGGAGGCTAGGAAAGAAGACGCGTAAACGGCGTAGCCAATGCCGCCGAGACACATAGTGATGCGAATACCAAGGCGATTAGCGAAGGTTCCAGCGAAGAATCCGACGACTGCAAACACGCTGTAGAGTGCGACGTTCGCGATAGAATTTGCCGATGGATCAACAGTACCACCTCCGCCCAGACCACCCAGGGCGTTGAACATTCCTGGGCACATAAAGCACACCATTGAAACAACAAAGAGTTGAACTTTGGGCGAGGCGTACCACAGCTCCTTACCACCAAGGCGGAAACCTTTGTACATCCATCCTGCCGGCCGATCGGTATATGTCGCGTGAGCATCACCGCCCGAATGGCGCTCCAGCTCCGTGTCCTCTGTGGCTCGCTTCTCGTTAGACATGGCCACGGTTGCTCTCGGGGTTAAAGAGAAAAAGAATTTTCAGGAAGACAGTCCAACTGGGAAAAGGGAGCACCGAGGCGCAGAAGCGTCGTAGAGATAATGAGCGCGGAGTAACGACAAAAAAAAAAGTTGGGAATCCCTTTATTGTATGCGACTGACTGTCCCCGAACAGCTAATATGAGATGCTACCATGAGGGTAGGATTCGCGTGCCCCGATGTAACAACAGGCTGACCTATGATTAGCACGAACCCCGCTTTTTGAACGTTGCTCTCGTAACTAACCAGGGGGGGTGGGTGGTGTGTCGAGCCAACGGATAAGCTTTGCCGAACTATCAGCTGTGCCCTAATTTCGCATCAGAGGACACATGCTTCCATCGGAAGAAAGAAGTAGTTAGGGAAGAGAGTATGGATAAATATTGGAATGACAGTAGTTACAGGATTAAGGAGTTCTATAATATCACAAATACACGTACCTAGTGTAAGGTTGCGACGTGGGGTGACTGCACACTAGACGCGGGGTGCTGCCGTAGGCTTATCACGGGCTCTGCTGGGGCTCGCCGCGCGCTTGTCCCCACACCTACTGGTATCATGCTACTATGCCTGACACCTACTCGTATTATTAGTAGTTTCTGCCAGATCTAGCGTTACATGTACTTTACCATGTTGAATACATGTAATTTCTGAAAATATAACACTCCTTACTAAGAAAGATCTCGCGTGCTCATACGCGTAACGTGACTAGCAGCCACGAAAAATATTATACGAAGGCCATGATTAGATCGGAACGGATCCCCGTACCTGATATTGTCGTTTATAATGATACTCTTCAGCAACTGAGCCGTCAATCCCAATCGTATGCCGAGTTTGCACAACATATATCTCCGTGGCCTGTAACTTGCTTTCTATTGCTTCCTTAACAAAATTCACGCGCTGTGATACCGTCGATTTTCATTGTCAAGCTCCGAGTCCGATCTGTTCACCACGCCCCATCCAAATTCAGCCACATTTCTGCAGCCATTGCTGAGTCGCATCGCTGTCAATCTAGAGAGCAAGAAGCGCTGAGAACTCTGATTGGCAAAGATTCCTAGGCGACAAAGTGTCTATTGCTATACTACAGTTTTCCCATCATCCACTTTTAAGCTCGCCCTCGTTTTCACGTGCAAGAGGACCGTCATTTTATAAAAGGGGCAATAGGGTGCCATTACCGCGCGTCTTTTTGTCATCGGGAATCTTGCAAATCACCCCCTGCGGCTCGAAGGTGGTGAAGTCTTTTTGCAACCCTTCTGACCTAGTCTCCCTTATACTTTCCATACTTTCGGAATATTAGTTGTAGTTATGAAGGGTTGCAATATTCTTTCTAATTTTCAACTAGCTGTCGGTGGATTCACTCTGGATAATCTTGTACTCCGGAATCCATTAACCAGTGGATCAAGCCACAACACCAAGCGACACTCTACATGCTATTCAATACAAAAATAAAAAGCCGCGCGAGCCAGACACTTGTTGTTGCTGAAGTTTACCACACAAACCAAGCGATGCCCTGCAACTATAAAAGATTAGAGCTAACTACTTTGTGTAATTTATCAGACGGTCGACTTCCCGGAGTTAGCGCCTGGCGTGTTTGACTGAGAGTTTCGGAGAGCACTTACTAGTGTATGCGACCGTTCCGCACAGTCAAAGACTAGCGGCAACGACTAATAGCATAGATAAGGACCATGATTGACATTGATCGGATGATTAACTGGCGGCTGACTGCCCGTGCCCAACGTCGGAGTTAAAATACTGATGATCTGCGGCCACGGAACTATCCATCTCATTCACATGTTGTAGATGCAAATTATCTGTCTCCCTAGCCTGCCATCCCCTTTCGATCCTTTCATTAATCATAATCAGGCCGCCGTGATGCTTTCTTCTCTCATCATTAAGTCTTAAGTCCTCCTTGCTCCTAATTGCCCAGTCAAACTCAGGTATAGTTCTGTAGTAGAATGCCTTACGGCCTCTGTGACTTCTGGTTGCAGCTATCGCATAAAACCCTACATACCATAGTGCTGAGAAGACAAGCACACACCAAGAGGCAAGCGGTGCGATGTACCAAGGGCACACGGTAGGGATGGTACCTATTGATGAATCTAGTGTTCCTTTGACAGTCGCACAACTCTGTGAAGGAGGCACTAATGGCATGGCCACCAGGAATATGTTGGCAATAAGATACAGAATCGCACAAGCTACTCCAATTGATGGATTCGCTGTTCCTTTGATCATCTCATTCCAGCTCTTGTGGACTGACTCTTGCCCTGGGGCTTGGTTATAGTTCGGTGTCTGAATTGGTTCTGTCGGCGGAGGTCCATGAAGATGCAGAATCAGTATTCCAATCGCTAACAAACCTCCAAACCAACCGGCTAGCACATAAGTTAAGATATTCGATAAGATGATGTAGGGCTTAGTTACCCTAGCACCGTACGTTGCCAGGAGGAGAATGATGCACGTTCCCAGATGCAGCACAAGGGCGCCGACGGGCGTCTCTTCCCTGTGATTTGGAGGGTTAAGAAAGGGGATCCTTTTCCTATGGGGGTCTAGCCATAAAAGGAGCCGTCCGAAGCTAAAGTCTTTGTTTTTGGCGAAGAATCCAGCGTAGGGAATGAAGCATTGTTTAGCAATCTCCTGCTTCATTCGAGCCGCAGTAAATGTCCAAACCACGATATTACCAAAAGACGATAAAGCGAGGAATGCATTGAAAGATCGATTGGCTTGCGTTTCATTTTTAAATATTCGTCGGAAAAGTTCCTGGGCTACATTTTTCTCGATTTGTGCGCCTGCTGGGACAATGATCATCTACACGCAATTGTATTAGCTCTAGTATGATCTTAGTAAATGAACATGGCTACTGTGGTGGCACTTGCATAGCAGATATTGATGGCTATATAGAGCACTGATACAATGCCTATACCGCACCAAATTGATCTTGGTAGGTTTTTTCGTGGATTTTGAGTTTCACCTAAAACCTATTGACTGACTTAGCTATCCACCTGTTAAACTACCTCAAGATAATGCTTAGCCACTTACGTAGATAGGTTGAAAAAATCCAAAATATGCAAAGACTATGTCCAAACTGTCAGATCACAGCCGTGACGAGAAGAGACCGCAACTTACCGACGGTGAGAAAGGCCTGGCCGTATTCTCTCGCACCACTGTTAGACTCATTGGCCTTTGTACTGATCTTGCCATAGACATCGTTTGTATGGAGATCCCGTATTCCCGACCACCCGCCGGCAACCACCCAAGTAGCGATGATCATTCCAAGCATTAAAATAACTTTGAGGAAAGCAAGAACGTTGTTCAGAACAATACCACCGCGCCGAGAGAAGGCATGTATGAAACATGTAACCGTCGCGATTGAAATAGCGATGCCATATACCTTACTCTTCTCAGTCTCCGGCATGGCCCCCTCAAGCTCCGGATTGGCGGCTTGGAGGATGCGCATAGCGCATTCAATGCAGTTGCTGGCCATATTGCCAATTATAATGAAGCAGATGCCGAACATAACGCCGCTCAGCATGACTGTTCCTTTGCGATACCGCGGCCACTGGAATACGTATTGCAGATAATGAAGCTCTCCCCCAGATCGTGGGATGGATTGCTCGACTCCGTTTATTACATAGCGGGGCACATTGAGTCCGTACTCAATGTATATATGTGACCCTACCAGGCTGTACACAGCTCCGAGACACCACATAAGAACAGCGACTCCAGGGCTGCGACAACTCTTCATCACCTATTGGGGACCGCTGAAAATGCCTGTTCCTGATATAGACCGTCAGTAGCGTACTATTTGAGGCTATTTACTAGTTGTGACAATCATGACCTACCTATCGTGCGGTTCACTA
The DNA here is from genome assembly GCA_022814615.1 of Waltergamsia citrina. Taxonomy (NCBI): domain Eukaryota; kingdom Fungi; phylum Ascomycota; class Sordariomycetes; order Hypocreales; family Bionectriaceae; genus Waltergamsia; species Waltergamsia citrina. The sequence goes on along the minus strand of JAKLNE010000082.1, from coordinate 54,849 downwards.
CGAGGCATGTAGAGTCTAGAAACGTGAGTCGAAAAGACTCCGCAGGGGCTCGCGTGACGATCTGATTTGAGTCTATAGGCATATTCAGAACGCGGTGCAGGAGATTATCGTCATCAAAATCATGGCGAGCGTCCTCGGTAACCCGTGGTCTGGAGTAACCGTCATTGTGGGTGGAAAACGAGGGAGGCATTGGCGAGTCGGGTTTGAGTATATTCAGAAGCATCCGCTTGTTAGCAAGAGTTATGTACCAAGAATGAAGTCTCAATCAAGAGTTTTATAGTCATTGACTCCTGCAAGAGTTCATGGACAACGGGTAGAACGGTCATGGTTCGCAATCATTCCGGCGAGCAAGGCGCCTAGCCAGGGTTATCGGGCACGTACTTTGCTTATGCACTGCCCTCGGAATTACAGATGAGAGCGAATGAGAAGGCGAAAGGACAGCCTCTATATGCAGGTGACGTGTTCTCAGTCTGGTTGGTGTTGCTCGAGATTTAGGGGCTATTCTTCTCTTTGGTAGAATTATACTGCAAAGCTCTATTCATCCCTACTATTTGCTAACCTCAGCATCTTCTTATAGCCGCGAATTAAACATAGGCCCAAGCGAGGGATCCCAAAGCTGTTGAAGTCTCACCGTATGGGAGTGTTTCACAAGGTTCCAATGTGGCCACGCTGTCTTTATTCAGGGCCGACCAGCTGATGAATAACTGCACTTTCATGTTGCTTTTCAATGAATGAGCCCGACAATATTCCCGCCTTATGGATCAATGACAAGTGGAAACCCTATCGCAGAAAGAATGAGAGGCATTCCGCATTTCCAACCATCAATTCGATTCGGAATTTATCTCGCTGGTCACGCGTAGGAGGAATTAAGGGAAGTAACGACAAGTCAGCCCGAGTCGCCTGCTTTCGAACCACCAATACACGATCCTAGCATGTACATGTGCAACATGACTCCGTATTCTGACGTAGTATATTGCTTCACGTGCTACTGACCTGTGTATTGTTGCCTTACGACTCAAGAACTATACTTTAGGTCGCTACTTGCTTTACACACCGCCCGCTGTTATCATTCGTCTGCTCTATTGCTTCTTCTTCTGTCTCCGCCTGTCAGCCCGAAATTGCTGCAGGGTAATTTCTCCCTTCATTCAATCCATTCGTCATGGCTGTACCTATTCAAATAGGTGATGTTATCAGATTGGCTGAGCTTGCATGGACAGTCTGGAGCTACGGTTGGGCATCAGAGAACAATGCTGGTACGAAACCTGAGTTTCTGCGCCAACTATATTTCACTACAAATCTTAACTTCTTTCACTTGATATATCGCACGAGAGTTAGAATGGAGTACGAGGATACTACAACTAATCGTCATGATGCTGATATTCTATTACAAGGTGAAAACTACAGAGCCTTTGGTGCCGACGTCCACGCATTGTATACTAGTCTCAGTCACCTCGAGAATTCGATTAAACGGGCCCAGGCATCACAGCAGTCCTTGCTATTACACAATAACGAGAAGAAAGATATCCTTGGATCCGACCGAACGTCATTCTTGGAGATCCTGGGCAACTATCAAGATACGCTGAACGAGTGCAGAGACCTTATAGGAGAGAATCGACGTTTCGCTCAGACAACTGGACCTGCAAAAAACATCGACTGGAATATTCATTACATGCCCCAGGTTAATCATTTGCGCCAGCGGATTCACATGCATAGCATTCGTATTCAACACATTTTAAAACCCTTTGAAATGTAAACTCTTTGTCTAAGGATAATTCTCGAAGGAGAGCTAACTTCCATGATCTGTTTAGAGACCTCATAACAAATTTCCATGATGATTTAGCTCAACGCATCACAAGCCTTCATGGAGACGTCTTACAGGTTAATCGAAACATCGAGATGCTGATTACCCAAAATTATCCAGACGTTGCAAAAGCTATTGAGCAACGTTCGAAGCAAGAGCTTTGCCCAATCTTGATCCCGACCCATCTACTTTGTCGACTTGGACCCTTATTTGAACGCTACAAAACAAACCATGAGCCAACTCTTCGTGAGATGGCCGACTGTTTCCTTACACATTTCGAATACGGAACCGTGCTAAGCCCCGTTGCAGTGGATGACAACAGAGAATCTCCTCCAGTAGACCAGTACTTGTCGTTGCTTAAATGTCAATTCGTGATGAACAAGATGAAAGAAAGCATTGAGATACGAAATCCCCAAAGGACTTCACATTGGCCAGGATATGTGAGAGCTCTCGAAGAAGTTAGTTATTTATCAGTATTATTAGATATATGCTTACGATATAAACAGAAACTATCGCGGCAGTCCTCAAGGTTCAGGATTGGAATGACAGCTCCAGATGTATCGAATTGCGACGACAAGAGTCTCGAGATATGGCCCACGAATGATGAGACTTCCGAGATCACATATCCCACAACCGGTTCACTCTACATAGAAGTAGTAAAAGCGTAAGCGATCGTTCCTCGAGAAGTCGCATCCTAATTAACTGATAAGCGAAGGGATCTCGCTACGGAGTCCTTAAGTACAGCACGGAGAACGGTTCAAGTATCAAAGCAGGCCGAGTACGAGCACAAATTTCGACTTATTGACACCAGCGTATCTTCGTCCCAGCCTCCAGTCGAGGAGTCCCGCGTTATATATATCAATACTCGCAAAGCCGCTTTGATTCCAATGTACGCCGATCCTGTGGGCCAAAGAGGCACGCTGCCACCATTGGAGATCGTTCTGAAGGACAATGATGGTTCCTATCGGTTTATTTTCATGGATTTAAAAACTCTTTTCCGATTTCAGCAGGCCTTTACAGGTTTCAAAGTTGCTCAAAGGTTCATGGAGTGAGGTTGTCCTGGCCTCATCTCTTATTGTAATATTTAGCTAATAGTAGTAGGTCTCGCGCATTGGCTAGATTTGTTACCACTGGGAAGGACGAGTATATTGAAGAGAATTCGACCCTCAGCTCTGGATCCCATCGGAGAACGAACCACCTGGAACAGACCGAGAGAATAGTAGAACACGGCCTAACTCAAGCTCACAAGATTCAACAGCCTTCACATCTAGTGAATCGAATTGGATCAAGGGCTTCTTTTCTCGACGCAAGTCCAGTGCTACATTCTGCACGACAAGTTCGTCTTCCAGTACAGAAGATTCTTTGCCTTCCACAGTTGCTGGAATTGGATCCACTCCAGCCAGAGCTATAATACGACAGCCCATACCCCGCAATCCCTTGCTGGTCATGTTCACAAGAGATCAGCAGGACAGGTACTCTTTTGTCGTGATTCCAATCGACGACCAAACAAAACCTAACTTTGAACTCTGTGAATGCCAGAAACAGTGCGACTGCCTCTATACAGTGCTTGATAGAAGGTCATCTTCGAGACTTCGTGCCCAACGGTTAGACAGCCGTGACAAGTGGGATTTATTATCTGTACTATCACCAGGCAATAAATGGGATGGTCTGCTGCGCGTTAGCATTTTATTTACCACGATGGAGGCGCGGTACGAATTCGGTGGTGGCCCTTGCCGTTGCAAGGGAGTAACGGAGCAAGATATGAATATTTGTCTTGCAGCCGGACACCAAGGCAGCTGGGGACTCGTGTCACACTACTTTCAGAAGCAGATGGTTATCAGGCACCAAAACCAGAATCACCGCAGACAAGTGGGCGGGATGTCCAGCCAAGTTTAAGCTTTGACATCTCTGTGGACTAATTTGTATCTTCTTACAAAATGCTAAAAGTTACAACAGTCTTGAATACATTGTCGTAAAATCGGCGATTTAGGTTTCTAAAGGGCGAAAAGGCAAGGTAAAGGTGCTTCCCTCGCTAGATGTCAGTGTTCAAACAGTTGCTCCTCGATGAACTTTGAACGACCAGCTAAAGAATGCTTTGTCTAAGACTCAAAAGGCAGAGGTTAGAATGTACTTTGAGCACTATGATGAATAGCTATGAACAAATCGAAGAATAAATACATTCACGGTGTCACGAAAGTGTGGCAACTGGAAGAGTCGCCCAGAGTCACAGGACAAAACGCTCTTAGGAAACACAAAGTGAAAGTACCAAGACAAAATCGAAAGCTGAAAGCGTCCAGCATGTAGCGTTGTAGTATACGCCCAGCCTTCGCCGGTGTCCTCGACATCAATCTTGTTTTTGGGATAGTCCTTCAGCATGTGAAACCTAGTTCCAGCGGTTCTCGGGATCAGTTCCCCAGACAAACTCCTGAGGACCACCCTTGTTAGATACTGCAGACCACAAATTGTCTCCTTTACTCATATAGCCCCACCACTCATTCTCCCGCGTCTGGCACTCATCGTCATGCGCGCAGACCATGTCATTACCCGCCTCAGTATTGGGCGTCCAGATATAATAAGGGTCTCCATCCTTGTCACCATCCTCTGGGTTATCTCCGGACCGGTGGACCCAGTCCTGGACTTCCCAACCTCTGTCAGTGTCACATGTGTGTTAGCTGTAATGCTCTCAAGTTTGCAGGGATCGGTGTCAAGGCAACTTACGTATGAGCGATGCGAGCCCAGACGCACACCACACTAGCCGAAGAATCACCAACTCCTGCGTTACAGTTGGCCGATTCGCTAGTGCCTACCGACTTCGAGACACCAACGCCTGCATTGAACCATCCACCCAGTGTAACACCAATATCGGCACTGATTGTGTAGGTTTCGATGTCCGCTTTCGTCGCACTGCAGCTTTCCTCATCGGCGCCACATACAATGTTTTTCTATGTATGGGCTCTGGATTAGCTACGAGTTTTGTCCTTGACTCCTAAATTCTTGATACATACCGTGACTTGCTTATATAGATAAGCCTGACGGGGGCTACCGTCGCCAACAAGCTCGCTGGTGGTTTCCTTTTGGTTTATTCTATCAATAGGCTCCCCTCCGTGTTGAGGAGCAGCGAAACTTCCAGCGACGAGCGCGGCTAGGCCATAGAGAGATTGCGCCTTCATGTTGGGAGGTTGCGGATGATACTATTGATGAACAAGTCGAAGCCTTAAGAACTTGAGGTAAGAAGAGAATGAGTGAATATACAAGCTTGTATTGACAGGTTTCCTAGAACTCAAGTCGGAAAAGCTGCCCTTTATCTATTTTTTGAACCATGCTGTGAGGTCATCGGAGTTGCATAAACGAGTATCATGCTTACGTACCTAGTTAGAAGAAGAAAGGGCGTCTGAGGGAGAGTGTAAGGAGAGAGCTTCAGCCAAGATACTAGGCCCGGACAGTCCGATTATTCACTCAAGCCTTGAACCTATTTACCACCATAGCTAGTCCAATGTAAGATTATACCATACCTACTATGTATATCTAGGATCCAGAACAATCCCCAAGATCTCCACCTACGCAGAGGCACAGAATTCAGGGACTTCCCATAGGTGGACTGGAAAGGAATTAAGCCACGCACCCTTAGGCACCCGTTTTCTTAAGACATTATGGATTTTGACTGTGGATTGTTTTTCCAATTATAGCATTGGCCTGATCAAGCTGCCTATTAACTAGTGAAGGATTTATTGCGGGATGCAACTGCCAAGTCATTATCTGATTGGCTACGCTGATCAGAGCCCTTGGAGTGGAGATCAAAGGACAACTAGTCACGACCCAATCTGGTGAATCCAACAAGATGCCGATAGTCCCCGGCTAGCTTGGGAGAAGAGCGCCTAGAGTTAGCTCGATTGCGCCACAGTAGTACAGGAGCAAACCCATTGGGATCAATGGAACCATTGTGTTTGAGACAGAAGCATTTGCTTTTATACAGTAGGTAGCAATTAACAAGGGAGTATGTAGAAGCGCGATAGATCTCATAGTGCTCATATCCCTCACTAGTAACATCGCCTATTCGACCCGAACAACACCCCCAGTGATGAGCAAGCTTCCTCAATTAAGACTCTTTGCCACATTTGTATATGACAAAGCTGGACTCACGAGTGCTACACAAACGATCGATACCTGCACTAGCCGTCAAACCCTGCTGAAATTATATATCATATGTCTCTCTCGATACTCAAAGATAGACAAAGGTCAATTAGACGAAGGCTGGCAGGTGAGTGGTTGCGAGATGTTTTGGGACAATTCGAGAAGGGTGGTCTAGACAGGTGCGGCTGTTGCGCTTCCTACCATAAGCAAGATCAAGTTCCTCTGTAAATCTTTTAAACTGATTACGTCTTCGACATTCAAGTCGAACAGGAAAAACTCTATTCACTGTTGAATATTATCAAGATACGGCCTTCTAAATGTGGAGGCCAGTAAGATTGTTGCTATTTTAATCAGCAGTAGTCACACTGATGGGACTCTGCAGCTTAATAAGTTTCCTAGTAGTGATATTACCGTAGTTCTATTTGTACCTCTCTACCTCTCTTGACGGTGCTAAGGCTTAGGAGGAAGATGAATAGGTGTGGACATAGCTCACCTCACGGTAGTCTATCCGGGCACGCTTGCCACCACACCGGCTTATGGATCAACGAGCAAACAAGTATCCCAGAAATCTATGGATATACAGCTAAAAAAAAAAAAAAGGGAAAAAAAAAACCAATTCCACATAACCATATGTTTGGGCATACAATATAATGCACTGATATTACATGTCGTGATTGCATCCTCATGCCAACCGGAATCCAGGGTCAAAGGGCACAGGGGAAGACTTGAGCTTACGATTCCACTCTAGATCCCAACTTGATCAGCTTTCGCAGTTCCCAGAGCTAATAAGAATAAGGCGGCACGTGAATGGTGACATGATTGACTAAAACCTAGAAGGGAAGTTCACAGTGGAAACAGGCCAAGCCAATGTTGGGTCGCTACCCTAGATTCTGTGTTGGTAGCATCAAGCAACTTGGACTTTTCGGATTTCTTTCCTTACCATCCAAAGGGCTTAGAAAATATTCAATTTCTTATTGAAGGCTTAACGGAAGATGTGTTAAAGTGCTGTGTGGTTGTTGTATCTTCTGTACATCCAACTGAGTATGGATTAAAAATGATAGGGGCTTCTTTTCAAATTGGAAGGGACTTGAGTTTAATCAAAGATCGGCGAGAAAGGTTTGCTTATAGCAAAAACAAACAAAGCCTGACCAGCCAATATATCGAGCCTGATTTTACCAAAGCAACAATTTATGTTGGTAAACATAGTGACAGCCCAGGCAGTTTCGAGCAGAGCCGAAGGAAAGTAAACACTAGAGGCTTCTTTGGCAGTAACGGTAGTGTAGATCTTCACGAGGCGTACTGCGTCGGACGTATGGCACAATGTATTGCACATGGGATTGCCTTGGTAACGGGTATCGTCTTAGTTAATGCCATGAGAAAGAGACCTTTCATTACGCTGTGTAGCTGATCAAAACCTTCATGTATGCAATGCTCGATATGTAACAATTTATCCCTGGTTCTGCAAGCAAGGCTCCGAAAAGTCCCCTCCTCAATCATGACGTGACCCCCATCTCTATGGATCACAGACCCGAGTGAATGGTTCACTAAAATCTGGGTCACATGTATTCCGGATATTCTCAGCCTCATATACTAAGCTGGCATAAATTTGGCAACCCTCGCCACCCATTAGTCTTCCAGTCTCAAGGTTTCCGCCATAGCTCAGCACCCGCTCCGCCATGCCTTCAGCTACGGCACCATTTCGCGATGGATCGTTAAGGTCACTGCCATCGCGATACTTTGAATGCCCAGCAATGGCGGCATATCCGAGACGACGGGCGTATAGGTAGGCAATTTGCTCGTCAATAGCGTCGATGTACTTTCGTGCACAGTCTAGCGCAGCCGTGTTGTTGCTGGAAGAGCAGATGGTAGCGACGGGAACTTCGGATAGGCGGTTGAGATTATATGGCGGAGGCTCGTCGAAGTCCCGTGTGCTGCCGGGGTGGTTCGCCGTGGTCGCATTCGGGGAAGGCTTGAAGTGACACTGCGGAGCTGAAGCAGCTGCTGCAAGCCCAAGAGGCAGGCTGAGGAAGAAGGCTGAGAAGCGCATTGTGATTTCTCACTTATTGTTGTTTGTGAGTCCAAATTGCTTTTAGACAATGGAAGCTAGTCAAGGACGACTACTGTGTCTTATTATGGACGATGCTTACGTTGAAATTTTAATTGAGATTACGTGGAGCACACCCCTGCAGAATTTCGCTGTCTCTTTCTCGCATTGCCAGTTGTGAAAACCTCCTAGAACGCGTAGGTTTTTCCAGCCACTATTAGTAGCGTCTGTTGTCCAGCGTGAATCATGCTGGGACTACTAATCAGGCATAGACCGTAAAGATTATTACGCTACGATGTATCTTTCCACCACTTTACTCTCCTCCTTTACTCCTAAGATCTTGAATGATACATGTAGAGTCTGATAATAATAATTCATATACATAACTGTCGATATAACGATAAAGCCTGATACTCCAGCTAAGGATGAAACCTTCACTAATTATAAGAATGTACGGAGTAGATAATAGATGTAGCATGGCAAGGCGGATACACCTTGCGGCCCACCTAGGGCTTGCTTACTATGATTGGTCAGGTTGGTGAAAAAAGACTTTCCCCGCCTTTTGCGCCACTCTGCTCCCGCTCCCGCTCTTAATTAGTACCCCGTCAATTAACTCACCGCGTCTTACGTACCACACCATACCTTAACGATACTTTATCATGGCTGAAACAAAGAGCCCGAGAGAGGCTCCCGAGGTCCAGAGCCCGACTGCTTCCTCCTCACCTCCCGTCGCAACAGCTACCACAGAGCCGAGCCAAGTGCAAACGCACTCACTCGCCGACCAGCCGCTTCACGTAGATGAGGAGGTGCGTGTTGCGGAGATGTGAACAAAGATCCGCCATTGGCATGCTGACCTACTCCCCAGTTCCAAGGACCCCGGGATGACGACCAGGACTCAGCGGTTGGGGATGATGCAGCATCCAGCACGGCTTCTATAGCTTCCAGCATCCTCCAGTATCGCACTATCAATGGGCGCACTTATCATAGCGATCGCGCTGTCAATTCAGATGCAGGCCTCTACTGGGGGGCAAACGATGATAAGCAGAACCACAACCTTGACTTGATGTGAGCGGCCCCCGACTTTGATCCGGACGCCGCCAACGGATGAAGGTTTCATAATATCGCTTGACCACTAATCAGTTTGCTCAAACTTCAGGCATCAGATGTTTACGATTGCGCTTGACGACAAGCTATATCTCGCCCCTTTGCCAGATAAGTTGGACGTATGGCGTTGGACCCCCCCCCTCTCTTAATTTCAAGAATGAGAAAATCAACACAGATACTGACTACAGGATACACAGAAAGCACTTGATATTGGCACCGGTACAGGTCTTTGGTGCATGTGAGTTTGTTTGATATTATTCCACAGCTTTGACCGACGGCCATCATTCTGTTGCTGGAAAACCCCTCACTCACATCCAAAATAGTGACTTCGGCGATGACCATCCCGATTGCGAGGTCATCGGAACGGATCTGTCCCCAATTCAGCCCGCATGGGTGCCCCAAAATGTGAAATTGTACGTAATATATCTTATAACGTGAAGCTATACGAAGCCTTCCTCTGGCATTATCAAACATCCATGCTAATTATATACAAACAGCGAGATCGATGATTACACGCAGGAGTGGACGTTCGAGGATAATTCTTTCGATTATGTTCACCTCCGCTGGCTCGTCGGTACCATTGAAGACTGGGCCGAGCTTTTTCGCCAAGCCTACCGCGTCCTTAAACCTGGCGGCTTCATCGAAACTTTTGAGTGCAATGGATTCTACGAGTCTGACGACGGCACGATGACCGACGAGACGCACCTGAGCAAGTGGGGCTATTTCTTCCGCGAGGGGGCTTTGGCTATCGGGTCAAAGGCGTCCTTCTCTGTCGTGCGAGATGAGTTGCAAGTCAAGGGCCTGAAGGAATCTGGCTTTACTAGAATCACGGAACATCAAGTTAAGGTAAACTCACCACCCTTGTAGTGTCTTATAGGCCATTAACTACGTCTCATTACAAGATAGCTGACGCAGACACATAGATCCCAACTTCTGACTGGGCCAAGGATCCCAAGTACAAGCAAATTGGACTGTACACTCGTGCGGCGCTGGAGAATGACACTGAGGGAGCCATCGGCTTCATGGCGGCGCAACTTGGGTGGTCGAAAGAGGAGATCTCCGTGTACGCGGCTCATTTACGCAAGGAGCTGCGTGCCAAACAGGTGCATGCGTACTTTCGGTCCAACGCTGTATATGCCCAGAAACCGTACAAATAAAATTTAAAACAGAATATAGTTACTATAGTACTGCCTACAGAAGTCCAATACACCCTCTCTTAATGAGAAAGCTAGCTTATGAATTTATTTAGTAACATTCTTAAGATTCTCTTCCAGCTAGTAGTCATTATACTTAAGATTTCAGGTGCTCGACGATTTTACTAAGGCATTAGATGCCCTTTGAGCATTGGTGTTACAGTCGTATTATAGATCCTACTGTAAGTCTCCAGGTCGTAGCGAGCCAACAAACAACAAATAGGAGGACCAAATGCAAGGAAACACGGCAGTCAATTGATCTAGTATAAGACAGACTACTATCGCGTTCTTGTTCTGCTGCTCTCTCTGGAGCCAACCGAGTCCTTCATAAGACTCTATCTGTGATCGGGAGGCAGGTGTTATTATAATATAAAAAGATTAGTTTAAATCACACAAGCTAGCAGCCTCTTCGACTTCCGTGTCATTACGATTTCAATCCTCGACTATTAGTATTACAAGACACGTAGAGGTCCACGTGGCGAGTCACAGAAATTAGAAGGACACTCTATGGCTTAGAGTAGGAAACTCTGCGCGGGCTACTTTACTTAGCTTTGGAAGAATGTTAATTTGGGATGAGCTTATCTCTTCATAACTATGTGTATGAGGTGTTGCAGCAAACCAATGAAGTCACTAATCTAAGTTCAATTTTTTTTTTCTTTTCTTTTTTTCGCTTTTATTAAAAATAAACACCGCTGTAGATTAGAGGGTTCTTCCACGGACTAATTACTGAAAATACATTCGAATAACCCTTAAAGTCAACCTCATACCCTCACGCTACCCTAATAACCCTTTAGGAAATTGAAGACTGAGCTCTTCTTTCGTTCTCTTTGATGTCTCCGAGTTCGTGAAACTCCTCCGCTGTATCTTGAAGTTTAGACTCGTGATCTGGCTGCTGTATCTCGACCATCCTTGTCGTTCGTATATCTTGCCACCATACAACACAGATCCAGACTATGAGAAGCACGCTGACAACTACCATTGCAATTGTACCTCTGCGAAATCCCTAATTAAAACGTTAATATCTGGCATAGAAGCTCTTATTTACACCAGAGACTTACTGTAGCTGCGTCGGTCGCCGGGTAAAGAGCAATCCCCCAAAATGCGTAAAGAACAGAAGAAGCGCCTGATCCTATATCAGCCTGGGGATGTTAATTTTGGAGTTGAGTTGGGGAGTTACCGTTCATTGAGTATAGAGTAACAGCGCGAGCTGCATCGTCTCCTCCCCGTGCGAGGATCTTGTTGGCCCATACAAATACCACAGGCTGGATCAAATAGGCCGTACCAGCCAAGACTATACGAGTTAGTTACATGAGGCTGAAATGTTTCCACCTTGACATACAAAAAGCGGCCAACTTGGCATCAGTGCCAATCATTTTCCAGCAGAGAAGGATAGTACATGTAATCAGCTGAACGCCGCAGGCGAAGAACCCGTATGGCGCATGCATTTTCGTCGCATCGATTGCAACGGATGTAAGTAATGTTAACGTGATGCCTAGACACGAATTAGATATCAACTCAAGCAATTATGAGGCTGTGTTTACCAATTGCAGTGATACCGAGCGGGTATGTATTATTTTGGGGCACAGAGAAGAGGCCAGAGGCTTTCATCCAAAGTACCATGCAAGTCTGAGTTGAATAAGCCTCTAATGCCCCACCGAGCATCCAGAAAATGTTCAAGATCCAGCTGGAAGAAGTCAATATGGCGTAAGCTTGAATACTGAGGCGATTTGCTTACAAGTTCAGGGTGCCGAGGACTCGCTTCACAAGAGATAATCCGATGTTGTGGCCTTCGGGATTCTTGGGCGGAAGGCGGCTTAACGCGAGTTGTCTCTCTGCTGGTTTGAGGTAGAAAGCCTTTGTGTTTTCTGGCAGGTCCGGGAAGAAGGCGAACCCGAATGCTGCCACCGGCAGAGTGATAATCCCGTTGATTATAAACGACTATGAGAAGAAAGAGATGTGATTAGTTGATCTGCTATCATTGTACCATGATAAGTACTTTGGACTCACCCATTTCCAGCCTGGAAGTCCGGCAACACCGTTCATAGTATTCCAGATTGCAGCCATCATGACTCCTAGGGATTCAACGTCAGCACTAGAGAGGTGTTGTGTGAGTATCATATCGCACCTGCAAACATTGTGCCCACCATCCCGGAGGCCTGAAACAGTCCAATTCGTTTTCCAGCTTCAGAACCTTTGTACCAGCTTCCTATAATGTATTGTGTCCCGCTATACGTCGAAGCTTCGGCCACACCTTGGAGAAAACGAACGACCGCGAGTTGCGAGTAATGGCTGCAGGCTGCGCACGCCATGGTGAGGCCCGCCCAAACAACGGTCATCAGAGGAAACCAGATGCGTGGTGCGACCTTTTGGATGACCAGGCCATGCGGCACTTGGCCAATGATGTCTGAACTTGTCAGCTTATAGCAGGCACCTAACGCATAGGACTCTTACATCCGACCGCGAAGCATGTCACGAGGATGTTGTATTGATTCCCCGTTATGTTGACATCCTCTTTCATACCAAAGACATATGCATTTGCCAGGACGGCACGGTCAAGATAATTGAAGAAGAATGCCACGCAGCAATATGTCTGTATTTCGGTAAGTTTGGCCCTGACTGCGTCTATGTTTGCACGCAGAATACTCACCAATATGAAGAAATCGATCTTGCGTAGTAGCTAAAACAGGGGTGACCATACTGTCAGCTTTTGGCTGGCGTAACATTAAAGGGTAAATACTCACTTTGCGCTCCTCTGGGGACTCTGGCGCCTCTCCCCAAACAAGAACACGCAGCTTGTGAGCTCTTGCACCCATCTTATCTCTTGATTGTATGTTCAAGGTGAATCAATTCGAACGGAATGTGTCAACGGATTAGTTGTTAAATAGGTCAAGGTCGCCTGGGTAAGTTAGAAAAACAAAAATGCAGAGGTATGAAACTGGGTCAATGTAGTTGGATAAACTTCTCCGCACTCCTGGACCCTGGCACCCCGGAAACACTATCATTCCGGGTTTTCATGGGGAAGAGCTTGGTTGTTCCGAGATAAGGTCTTTGGTAATCCCGGCCAGATGGAGCAAAATAATCGAGCTTGTATGAAGTTTCTATAAGCAAAGTTTTAGTTCGTCAATGCCCACCGCGGAAAAGCCGATTGTGCATGCTCCACGTGGCTGGGCTACTTCCCCACATTTGTCACCCACTATGTCGGAGAACCCGATGATTTGGATCGGTAACGGCACTGGGGTATCCCACATTCTTATCCTTCCTAGTTTCCGAATATGGCTGAGAGCGTCTTCGCCTTGAAGGATGTAACGTAGTCATAAGTTGTCAAATTCCCATTGACTTAGGCTTGACTTGTCTAAGTTCGTGATGTTACCGCCTTCGTACCCGGGACAATCCTGTGACAAAGCTACCTGACAATCCCCTCCCAACAATCTAGTTGGACCTTCAAACCACCTAACTGTGTAATAGAAAACGGCGTGACAAAGTTTCATTTAGTGGTACTATTATTATCTAAGCTCCTCATCGTTTTGTTCATGAATATAACCATTTGTTGAAAGATTGAATATGTTCTTGAATCCTCCGTATGTCTTGCCTTGGATTACCTAGGTAGATGCTGTTTAGGTATTAAAATATATGTTTCATAAATATGATCATCGCTCTAAAGGGGGATCATTCACCAAACCTCCACATTTCAGAACTCATAAGCCTCTTTAATAAGACACCATCACATAATCACCCGTCCTAATATATGACGTCTCTTAAAGTCCACATCTGATGCTGTCTTCTGCACGACATCGTGGTAGTTATGTCCTGGTGTAACAACCCCTAGAATCGCAGGTTCCGTCGACTCCGCATCGGCGGCTACGGGAACTGTCCGACCCAAAATGCAGAGGAAGCCTAATAAGGCGAACAAAACAGCCTCTTTGGCGCTCGGATCAATTGAGGCCGGACTGTCGTCGAATTTGGTGACTCTGGTTCGCGGGAACCTGCTCTGGAGATGTCTCATGATGTTGGGGTTGTATGCTCCTCCGCCGCAAACATATATTTCATCAATAAAACCCCCATCCAAGCCTGGTATGACATATTTATCATATGCCTGCGCAATAGACTCTGCGGTTATGCGAGTAATGGTTGCGATGATGCCTTCTGGAGATAGTCCCGCTGTCTTCAGCTTGTCCACTAGCGCCGAGGCTACATCCCCCGAAAATAACTCGCGACCGGTTGTCTTTGGTGGTTTAACATGGAAATACGGCTCTGAACCCAGGTAATCGGTGACAAGGTGAGGCTGGATCTCAACTTCGCCTCTTGCACCCATCTCGCCATCTTTGTCAAAGTGCTTCTTGCCGCTTGTCAGGATGCGCATTGCAGCATCAATCAGGACGTTTCCAGGGCCAGTATCAAAGGCCTGATATCCTGTATTTGACCTCAATTTCTGTGTAGCAGGCAAGATTGAAGCATTGCCTATTCCTCCGATATTCTGACTGATCCGTGTCTTCGTGTCGTGGGACAAGAGTGCATTTTCAAAGAATCCAGCTAAGGGTGCACCCTGTCGACCAGCTGCCAGTTCGGCTACACGGAAGTTACTAATGACTGTCCTAGAATTCCAGTCAGCTTTCCTTCCCTCTCAAAATCACTCATGACTTTACTTCTTGGTTGCCTGAGCAATGACAGCTGGCTCTGCCATTTGCAGCGTGGATCTCTGTTCTCCCAGAGGTTGGTGCCATAGTGTCTGTCCGTGGCTCGCAACTAGGTCGATTTCGTTGATATCAACACCGGACTCCATGATAGCGCGTGTAAATTCTCTTCCAAGAGTAAAATTCAGATCGCACACTTCAGCCATGGTAGTACTGGCTGCTTGCTGGTTGGGTCGACATAGACGCAGGACTTGTGATCGAATCTTGCCGGCGACAGGGACTTCAGTAAATGAGACAAGTTCAATTTTGACATCTCCAGACGACTCAATCGTCGAAATGCGACAATGTGCGACGTCCACGGCTAAACTTTGTGAGCTACTGTTGGTGAACGAGAATTTTCGTTCTACATACCATCTACACTGGTTCCGCAATTGAGCCCAAGCACATTGAACGTCACCATGTTTTTTTCCCGGGCTGAAGTGGTCCAAGAAGTTGCTCAGATGCCTTAAGGGGGGTTATTGTCGCGGCGACATCTATTTGATTAGCGGTGTGATTTTGGATATCGATATCTTACAGTTGCTACCTTCTTAGCAAGTCTGAGCGATACTTATGTGAAATTGAGGTATATTCTTTCATGAGACATGGTGGCGATTGGCTTCGGCTTATCCGGATGTTAGCACTGTTGACTCTGCTTGAGGTTAAGTGAGGTGGATTGGGTTTGGATCGGAGCCGGAATCTGCTAGAGATAGTGACTAACCAGTGCTTGATGTTAGCAGATAATGGCTAGGGCTCAGCTGATAATACCCAAGTCAAAGTACATATCCGGATACTTTGTACTGCATTATGCACTGGGAATTACTCCACCTGACGAAATCACTCATGAATTTTATTGACCCGGAGACAGCATAGGGTCGAGATTGAGTAAAGTATAGGTCTAAGGCAAATCTCGCTAACGGCCGGTACCCTCATCGCAATGAAATTTAGATCGCGACATCACTAGTCGCGCATCGAGTGACCAGTATGGCACCTCTGCGTGACTCAACAAGATGTCTCATCCATCCTCTTCTACTTTCTTCGCGGTGTCAGAATCGGGATGATAGCCGGCTTCTTCCTCAACACTTGTGGTCTTGGTAACTGTCCAGACGGCGGGCAGCGCAATAATGAGCGACCCAATGCATAAACCCCAGTTCATGCCTAATTGTGCTCTCCCACTCGTCCCTACAGCATTGACCCTCCATGCCATTGCGCCACCTGTTGCTTGAAAGGTCTTGTAGGCGCCAACCGACACGGCAGCTCGACCTGCGCTGTTTGACTCGGTGCCAATGAGCCAGTAAGAAAAGCCTTGCCAGAGGGAATCGTACGCTCCATAGAATATGTATAGGAAGATGGGGCCGACAGATATACCTCCCTCGGTATAATTGATGTCTTGCTTGAGGCCTCTTCCCATCCGCTCTTCCTGCCACAACTCGAATGCATATCCGCCACCCCAAATGGCCATTCCCGTCACGAGCAAGAAAGCCCAGCCAAGCCTTGCACGGCCTGGACGTTCAAGCCAAGGGATATCCAAGAGAAAGCCAATCAACATACCACCGAGCATCTGAGATATCCAGTAGAATGCGCTGTTGAGTGACCGAGTTCGTATATTAAAAGTCAGTCCGTTGACATTATTCTGCTGATAGCTGTAGAAGACATTGGCTGAGAAAAAGAGTGGAACCATACAGGCGACGCGCCATTTGAACAGTGTGCTGAAGGCAGTTTGGAAAGAACCTTTGATGGATCGCTTTTCTGTTTCAACGGCCCTGTGAAATTGGGCTAAACGTATGCGAGAGGGTGAGCAAAGAAAGATGCCAAGCAGCCAGCCAAAAGCCATTATGGCCAATAGAGCAATGTAGGTACTGTCAGTGACGGTTCCTTCAGTTGAGTCATAGTTGAGGCCAAAGGACACAATAGAGCCAATCCCTCCGCCAAGGTTGAAGATAATCCAAAACACCGCAATGGCTCGTCCCTTCTGCGATTCACTAACGTATGTTGTCATGATAGCCCCTTGAACGACCCAAATGAAAGATGCACCAACTCCGAGAATCCCTCCCGAGGCAATTACGAAAGCCCCATTTTGATGGTGATTGAAATGCAAAAGACTACCACTGTAAAGGGCATACGTCCAGCCGCCAAGGAGAAAGCAGACTCGTGGTCCGACACGGGCAAAAATTGGACCAACGACCAAAAGTGCCGTACCAGCTGTAGCAGAGAGAAGTGCAACGTTTGCGTTTGCGGCAACAGTCGAGTCGACTTGTCCGGAGCCACCGAGGCCAGTTAGGGCATTGTACATCTATCTTTGTTTAGCTTTTGAGACAACAATCAGGTGAGTGGAGCCAATAACATACGCCAGGCAGGCAAAAACAGATGATGCTGATGAGTATAATCTGGGTCCAGGGATGGGCGTAAAATCTGCCAAGCTTCGATGAGGTTGGCTGCCATGTCACGCCGTCTTGAGGGGCATCTTGGGGGACATCGCCTGCTTCAGCAGCACCTGCCGGTGTCTTGCCGCTAGTCCCAGTCATTTTGATATGTGATTTAATCAGGTACAGAAGAATAGCATTTCCGCGACGATCTAAGATGCTTATAGATGAAAATGCCAGGCCAAGGGGGCGGAGGATCTTATCAGGTAAGGAGGTATTTGAAGCTGGCTGCCAGGGTCTGGACTGAATTAGGTAAACCACGATGCCTAGCGGCTCCCCAGTGTTACATCCGATGGCTGCCCCGGGATTTTCTACGGCTTGCCCCGCAAGGCCGATCCGATAAGCTTGCCGCATTGATAGCATTAATAGGCCGCGGTTGGTCCAGATCAAAATGACCCAAGGCTAGCCCTGTAGAGCTCAATTACTTTGCTTAGTTTAAAAGTACTTATGATATACGATGCTCATGAGCCGAGCAAGCGCAAACCGTCCTCGCGAGGGCACGACGCCGCCCGCAGGGGTGGTTCTGTGTGTGGATGCCGGGGGTACTAGCTGCAAAGCAACCATCATGTGCGACAGCCGGCATGTTGTCTCTACTGCAGGTGGACCATGCAATGTGTGAGCGAGCCCAGGGGCTCAAATCCAGAGGGATAGTTCACTGACTAACCGAAACAGCTGCACTATTGGGATTGACGCCGCCATTGCGACCATAGAGGCAGTAGTTGCAAATGCTATCGAACAGCACCCTGCGACAAGGGGCCGATCGCTGGCCAAAACAAAATTTAGGAGAATATGGGTGGGAATAGCAGGTTACGAGCGATCTTCACTGATGCCGCATATTGATAAAGCCCTTTCCAGCCTGTTTGAATTCTCTGAGGATGCTATTTTGAAGGTGTCATCTGACATTGACCTTCTCCCTTCTACCCTTTCGCACTGTCCAGATGTCAAGTCAGTCATCGTTCTTGTTGTTGGAACCGGCTCTGTAGCGATGAGCTACCAACGAAATGGGGATGGTTTTCATCGCATAGCTCGTGCAGGAGGATGGGGGAGCCTGCTCGGCGATGACGGGTCAGGGTATGCTATCGGCCGTGAAGGTATTCGCGTTACTCTACGACAATGCGATCTCTACAATGCGATGCAAAGCCAAGGGCAAAAGCAGCCTCCATTTCGATCCTTACCCAAAGCCATTTTAAACCATTTCCAGAAGGCTGCTCCAGACCTTAGTCCTGCTGGTTTTTTGGATCATTTGTTAGTTCCTGACCAGGCATCAGCGGGAAAACCTAGCATCACAAAGACCAAAACATTCGCCAGTGCCGCATCAATCGTTCTTTCAGAGGCTTCTAGGGATGATGAAGCAAGACGACTGGTTTTAACGGGTGCTAAAGACGTGACTGAGCTTGTAAGCCAGCTGGTTATCGCGCAAAACAGTGATGTATCGAGACACGCTCTTGTTTTAGGAGGGGGATTAACGGGGAATACTATGTACAGAGAGATTGTTTGTGACTTGATAAAGGAACAATGTGGTCACTTCTACCAAATAAGAGAAGTAGCTCAGCCTTCTGTATCAGGGGCAAAACATTTAATCAACATTGTCTAGTAATATCAACAGGTCTGAGTTTCGTTCTTTTTGAAATACCGGGAACCATGTGGTTTATTTTATATTTTTAATACGCTGTGTACCTGAAATATCTTCGGTAGCGTCTTTGACAGGTTTTCTAGGGTGCTGAGCAACCCATCTACTTCAAGCTTCAAAGTTCTGGGTTAGGTACAAAGCCAGTCTCCGGCTTCCGCTTTCATGAAACGGGGGTCAAGTGTAGCAAGCATCGGGTAGGGGACATTGAAGTAAGGTGGAACTGTTTTCCTGGAAGCGAGCAGAGTAAGCATCATATCTGGATTTGCGTTTGCTAAAGACGATTGGATTCCGTGGTGCCCACCCACTAAGTCAGATCCTTCCCCGTACTACTGCAGTTAGGTGTGGTCGCATCAAACATAGATGGTGAGCGACTGATACGGTGACAGGCTGACAGTTACCACTGGTGGGTGAGAGGTTCAGCTTAGCCGTAGACCCCAACAACCCCGCGCTGATCTTACCGGATAACCCGATCTTTGGGGTGCTCTGGGGATATGGTGGAGGTTTCCCCGACACCTCGTTTGTCGTAATAGATCGCCAAAATTCGATTACTGCACTCGATGCTTGCGGTCCGGTACTTGATGAAGCACTTATTACCTCTTTTTATGTCGGTCGTCGTGTTATTGCCTAGGCACACAGCATGACCACTGGAGAGCTTACTCAAATGTTCATAGGAGAAAGACAGATCTCGCAAGCCGCCGATGGGCCAATTCTATGGCTAGAGGTCATTCGTATGCAAAATTGGGAGCGCTGGATGACTTTATGGCAACAATTGAAAAATAGTAAGATTTACTTCAGAGAGTGAGGAGAGCAGTACACCATGAGGCTTCAGGTACTCGCCAATCAATAACAGCTTCAATGTCTGAGCCTACTCCAACATTCATCTATAGATTAGGACGAGAATGTCCCATTCCAAGGAAGACCAACACATTACACCCTGAAGTCTCAACAGCGGGATATCCGCTACTAGCGGCACTTGACCAAACCATTTTCTTTTCCTCTTGCCAAGAACCGTACATAAGCCTCTCTAATAGTGGGACACATTTTCCGCTACCCCACAATCTTTTCATTTCACGCCAATATCACCCGTATTTATCAAGTTCCCGGATCCGACTTGTAAGACAATACTCTCTTAAGAACAGCGGTGAACAACAGTGTTCCGGTCATTAGGAAGCGTGGTAAATTCTGAAGTCACGCTAAGTCTAACAACTCTTGAGCTTCCAATTTTCTTTTGCATTTGCTATTCTCTTGCAAATTATGCTACCAATTCTCCTCCCGAGTGCACTGGCCTTCTCGGCCCTCACGAGTGCATCGTATCCTCCGCATCTACCTCCGGTACTTCAACATGGTGATCCCATCTCAGTTGGTATGGACATTCAGCCACTGCGCGACATGGTGGAAAACCTAACAGCTTACACGATTCCCGGCGATGTTCATGCTCTCGAGCCTGGATCAGTGAACATCGTTGCCCGGAATGGCATTATTGTTAGCGAGTTTGCTATTGGAAAGAGTAACCTGTATTCCGACGCGAACGGCACATTCCTGCCAGAGACGGCCCAAGAAAACACCACCATTGAAACAATATACGACATGGCTAGCATATCGAAGCTTTTTACCACGATCACTCTGCTACGCGAAGTTGAGGCAGGGCACATCCGGCTCGAGGATCCCGTTGCCGAATATATACCAGAGTTCGGAAACAATGGGAAGGAAAGCATCACAGTTCTGCACCTCATGACACATACGAGCGGCCTGCTTGCTCTCCCCGAGCCTCAATTCTGGTTTCCGGAGTATAACATGTCTGTCGACGCTATGTATGATTATATTATCAACAGTAAAATAGTAACTGTACCAGGATCCAAGTTTGTCTACTCGGATATTGGTTTAATGATGGTACGATTCATTTTGGAGCGGGTGCGCGGGATTAACTTTGACTTGTTGGTTTATAATTGGACAATTCCGATGGGATTAAACTCGACACATTACAATCGTGGCAATGCGGAAGGTCGACTCAACCCCTTTTACCAACGTATTGCACCCACTGAGTTTCAGTTCGAAGCCCAGGGTCATACTGAGCCCGACAGACCTCAGCCTGTTCGGGGAACGGTGCACGACGAAAATACATGGGCGCTCCGAGGCGTCTCCGGGCATGCAGGCGTGTTCTCAACTGTGAGCGATATGGCGGCTTTCTGTCAAATGATCCTCAACAACGGTACCTACAACGGATTCCGGGTCTTAGAGCCTTCCACCGTGGATATTCTTTTCATTAATAATAACTACAAGGTTGCGCCTGATGATGGCTATAGTGTTGGGTTTGCCGTTGACAACCTTTCGTTCATGGGCGTTATGGCCAGTCCTCACACTATTGGGCATACGGGTTTCACAGGGACGTCGATTGTGATTGACCGCCCTACAAATACATTCTGGGTCCATTTATCTAATCGAGTCCATCCGTCTCGCCATTGGGGAACAAACAATCCAGTCCGTCGATCTATGGCTCACTGGGTTGCACGAAGTCTAGGACGTAATGTCATTGGCATCGTGTGAACTCACAGAAAGTATCACCAGCCCTACATTAGCTCCACTGAGCACCAATTCTCATTAGCTTCATAAGCCAGAAGGAGCCTGTTCTTCGCACTAAGCACACAATATATCACACTCGCAATTCACATTGCATTCCATCGGTGTTTTCTAGTTTCTCTCTTGTGATATCGTGATTCGATTTCATTTTAGTGAATATTTATTGAGACTTAAAGTAAGAATGTTGCATTGAACATCTGATATATTGACTTAGCTAAGTATTGAAAGTCTACTTCCAAGAAGTTTTGTTTCTCATATTAAGCGTTATGTTAATGAATTGCTCAAGGTTGAAATATCAAGCACAGAAGTAATGGCAGGGAAAAGGTCAGAGAAGCCGATGGCAATCTATAATATATTGCTACAAACTCTTGGTCTTAAAAACTTAACCACGACCAAATATCATTTACATCGAGTCTGAGCTAGAATCAGACTCAATCTGTAACGCTTGCTTGAGTGAACCTTTGGCTCTCAGCAATTTGTTCTGAGCTTCACTTGGCGTGCATCCCAATGTGGCTACCAAAATCGCTGGCTTCACTCTGCCTTGGCACATTGAGAGAATTTCGTCCAGCTCGCTATCCTCCTCAACCTCTACATCGCCAAGCGATGCTATCGCAGACCGTACCACTCGCCTTGCCCGATCCCGCAGCTTCTCGTTCGACATTTTAAGGTCCACCATCTAAAAACATATTAGTTTCGGCTTGTTCAAGACGGTAGACGATAAACTTCTCACCAAATTTCCATATGTCTTGCCAGTGCGTATTTGCGACCTGGTAGAGATCATATTCAGAATCTACCCATGTTAGCTGAGATAAACTTGAGTACGATATTTTTGAGAAGCAACGCACCATTTTAGTCGCTGTGCCTGCTTTGAGGCGAGTACTTCCCGTAACTACCTCTGGACCAGTAACGCACTCAATGAGGACATCGCAAAGATCGCCAAGGCAGCTCGGTTTAACGCACGCAATGCCAATTGTGGCGGCTCCAACTGACCTCGCATAGTCTATACCCCCCAGCACGTAAGGTGTGCGTCCTGATGAAGCTATTCCGACTACTACATCTTCGGGCCCAACTGGGATTTCAAGCATGGACAGATCTGCTTCACCCGCCTTCCTTGAGTCTTCGGCGCCTTCTACGGCATGACGAATAGCATAGTCTCCTCCTGCGATGAGGCTGAGGAATTGCCCCGCCGGTGCTGAAAAAGTAGGGGGACTGTACCAACGTGAATAATTGATCCTGCAATTCAGTCTTAATATCAACTTACATCTCAGATGCGTCCAGCACTCCGAGCCTGCCACTTGTCCCTGCTCCAATGTATATTACTCGGCCTCCGGCCTGTAATCTCGGCACTATAGCGTCAATAGCTGAAGCTATATCTGGAAGACATGCAGCCACGGCTTTCGAGACGGTAGCATCTTCATCGTTGATAATTTCTACATTTTTGTGAGTATATGAGCACCGACAGAAAGTAGATAAGCAACCAACTGCATAGATCTAAAGAAGACACTTCATCGATATGCGCAGTCTTGCTATTTCGCTGCTCCGTCTGCAAAGTACCAAGCTCCTCGAGGGATAATGCGGTTGGTACTGGTGCCGGCATAACGTCGATAAGTCCTGGGCACCACAGCTGATGACCCGAGCTTGATGATATTCACAGCTTGAGAAGTAAACTTTGTCGGGAGTTGCAATGAATTCAATGTTCGGTTGTCAATGCTGAAGATGCGATCTCATACAGGCCGCATGTCATTTGTGCAGATTGCTGGGGGCAGAAAAAGAAGTTTGAAAGCTAGAAATACAGTAGCTCAATGTTCGGACGCAATAAGCCGCAGATTCGAAATGTAACCTTCCAAAACGAAAGGCAAGATTGTAGTCATTTCATCAGTAGAGTGGGAATTGCAGTATTTCCGATTAGTGTCTGGGTAGGTTTGTCGGATTTCCCGCAATGATTCTTGGCGGTATTTTAGTGCCGCTGCAGCCGATCGGATGACCCATGCGGAGGACGGTGTACCCACCCCGGGTAGAAATAACCTAGTGTATCCTATAATAGCAATAATAGAAGCCCAAAGCCGCCGCCAAAAATGACCCAGGAATTCGGGAACATAAGTTACGGTACATAGCCGATTGAAGAAAATTTAAGACTTTTCATATTTGCTGACATTGCTATCTCCGTTCAAAAGCAAGCAGCAGCACTGTTTGCAAAGCGGTGTGCGGTGAATCTTATTTAGTAAATGTTGGTTTATAATTTCATGAGCTGTGAGCACTTTATTGATTGGTAAGATAGAGAAGCAAAACCTGACTTTAAAGATCAGAACAATGATTTTCTGTTTATTATGCGCTAAACAAGCTCCATGATTAGTGATTAGTATGAAAAAGAGGCTCTTGCCCTGTCTTAGTCTTAGTGTTAATGAATCAGGCCTTGTAGAGACCGGTATAAGTACTCTCCGGCAGCAGAGTTAGCTCAATGGGTTAGTTGGGCGACTGGGTTAATCAAACTTGGTTTTACTCTGCCCTGGATATTTTGGGAAGAGAATGATCTATATTACGTTAAAACACGCTATACTAGACGGATTTGAAGTGTCTGCGTCTTATGGAATGATGTAATCTGAAGTATCAGCAACATCATCGTCTGCCACTACTAAGGGGGTCCTGTCGGGGATTTGCAAACAATAAACGGAAGCATTGATTGGTTGGCGATTAATTCGCTTCAATTGATGAACTCAACGAAAACCCGTGAAGTCTTTTCTGAGGCGATTTGGCTTTCTGTTCTCGGATAAACGTCTTTCGGCCGCGTAATGGCTTAATGTGTCATGCTACTGGCTACCAATCGCTCCTAGTCAGAACTTTTGTTGATAAACTTTGGGCATGGCAGCAGAGGATACTGGTCCACATTTCCACCCCACTCGGTATCGGCTTCAACCAGCCTCGTCGGCTCGGTTTCGGATTACCCGGCTACTTATGTGTTGCTTCCCTTCCCTTGCGGATGCAAGGCGGCTCTTCCGTAGACTACACGGCACTCCCTCTCTTCCGATCGAGAAACAACGGCAATCATGCGACGTTCCTTTACTCGAACTCCACTCGCATGCGAAAGATGGTACGTGTAGCAATCTCACGTCCCTTATGGTTTCCTGCTTCGATTTCTGGATTTAGCATTGGCATCCAATAATTTCAATGAACAGTACTGATTGAAAGAATAGTCGTGGACGTAAGACTAAATGCGACGGTGT
The DNA here is from genome assembly GCA_022814615.1 of Waltergamsia citrina. Lineage (NCBI taxonomy): Eukaryota > Fungi > Ascomycota > Sordariomycetes > Hypocreales > Bionectriaceae > Waltergamsia > Waltergamsia citrina. The sequence continues at coordinate 30,058 of JAKLNE010000082.1, read as the reverse complement.
GCGTCCCCGATGTGGCCATTGTGTCAGAAAGAGCGCACAGTGCATCTGGCCAACTCCTCCTGTCCCAGAAAACTCCAGGGATACCAGTCAGCAGGATGATGTTGCTCCTACGCAGGAGATTTCCTTCCCAGACTTCCTGGCCGGCCCCGAAACTGGCGAAGCATCCGAGACATCACAATCACCGGCAACTATCACAGGCGAACAGAACCTGAAAGGTCTTGGCATATGCCTAAAGTTCTTTTTTGAGAGGCACTTTGCAGTTCATTTTTGCTCTTTTGCGCATCGACCTGAGTTCGAGGCAGAGTGTAAGCAAAACGTTATGCTTGCAGCAGCAACCATTGCGCTTTGTGGGCGATATCTGGACGTGAATGATGCCCAAACCTGTTTTGGATTACCGACTGGTTTGCATGTGGCACGCCATTACATGTACCAGGCGCGTACGTTTTGCAAGATGAAGTCAGACCAGCCAAGCGGTTAGTTGGTATTCCGCGACGAGAATCTGCAAGTGCTAATTCTTCAAAGTCATCAATATCCAAGCGAACCTCATCCTTGCACTAGCTGAGTTGCTGTCAAGCTCTGGATCCCGACACTGGTTATTTGCAGGGGTAGCCATTCGGATGGCCGAGGTTATGAGATTGAATAAGGACTTTCATCAAAACCATTCCTTCCGGAATCAAGAGATCCGGAGACGCACTTATTGGGCCTGTCTAATGCTCGACCGCATACTTGCATACCTCCTGGCAAAGCATCGTACCATTGACCTTGATACCGTTTCAATCGCATTGCCCGATGCTGACTATGCCTTGGTGTATCAAGAAGAGTCCAGGGGTGTAACTCTGGATAGCCTCGCGGAGCAGAGAATACCGTCCGACTTAGGCATCATACCATATCTCATCAAAACTGTGTGTCTCTGGAGTAACATGACCGACTTTGCTGTATACTCAAGAAGGCGTTTGGATCCTTTCCCGCCATTAGATCCTAGAAGCAACATATCGATCAATCACGAGGCACTCAAAGCATGGCGCGACGTGTTGCCTTCAAGTATGCGCTGGAGTATGGACAATTATCGTGACCACAAGGCTTTAGGTCATCAACGAAGCTTCGTTGCCTCCCACTTGCTTCTCCAAACCGCCTCTTGCGTTGCGCACCAGTGCTACCTACCACACCTCACTACATACACTAAGCTGGTGGATCTAGTCGATGCTGCTGGGTGGTCATACCTACACAGAGATGACTATATGATTAGCACCTGTTTTTCCGCTGCACTGGAGCTTGGATCAATACTCTCGTCGCTTGTGGGGAAGGGAGAACAATCGTCTATGCAAAGTATTTGGGCTGTTTCATCTATTCTTATCACCGCAAACACTTTTCTTTGGTTGCAGTTTGCTGAAAGTGTAGATTTGATCAACGAAGAAGTACGAACTCGGGCCAAGCAATACTCGAGCTTAATTCGAGATCTTCTGCAAGCTTGGGCATCTAACTGGAAGGCTGCTAGACAGTGGCTTGCGGCTCTAGATATAATGCACGACCTTTATAAGGCAGCGTACTTAGGGAAAATCAGTAACCATATACTGGATCTCGCCGCTGATCCAAACCACCAGGAGGATGATGGAATGGAAGTGACTGACGAGACTGGAGATTTCCATCCCCAGCCAGGAGACGGATATCCGTCTGTTGCATCGTTACCGAATTTACAAGCCAGCGTCAAGTTTGCAACCGGCGACACATCGGCAAAATCGATCAGCGTGCAGTCAATCTGGTTGCAGTTGTCAGGCGGCTGGCCGTTAGTATTCACAGGTGTTGATTGCTTGGTGCCTCCCCCAGATGACGAGTCGTTCAGCGAGGCAATGAACTCTTGACGGTGCTTGTAATTTTACTTTGCTAACCTATCGCTACCTCAGGGTGAATAGAGACCGAGTCAGCAATGAGTTATATGATATATCCTCTATGTTAGCCTGTCAGAGATCGTCGCTTTCCGCAGCCGTGAGACTAATTGACAAGCATTTTGGTTCACTTTTAGAGTTCTGTTCTAAGTGGGGAACGGCCGGGGATCTCCTCGCAAGTTTAATATAGCGGTGGACACGATCGCCGAGAATGACCAAAACGCCGAAATATCAGAATACGCAATGACTTGCCTGAGAAACTTCAATTCTGATGATTTGTCTTTTCTGGCTACTCTTGGTAATCGCGCCTGTCATTCGCTAGGGTGAGGCTAGTTGTGATGTTGGCGAGTTTAGCATGTCACTGACATGCGCCACTACATGCAGGCTCCACAGCCAGCTATAAGTTTAGGCAGACAAAACAGAGAGAGTGGTTCCAGTGGTAGCGTGATTAGTAGTGGTGGGCTGCCTCCAACGCTCATGCTTGCTCTGGTACTGAAGCCGGTTTGTGTGTACCCACACTTACAGCACGCGTTCTTCCCCCGATGACGATGGCGAACAGAGGACCAGAACATCTCTTACGATCAAATTGTGCTATTTACTATCACCGAAAAGTTCACGCAGCTTTTTTAATTTGAGACTAGCCTAGAATGATAGACTGGCGTAAGACAGGATAACATTAACAAAGCGGGACTGGTAGGTTCGGGACTAGGGGATAAGTACCAGTGATGCACCGGATGCAACATGGGCCTCCAGGAATTACTGCTAGAGCAAATGTCACCAAGGAACGTAATCTCCACTCGACGGAGTCTAAGTTTGGCAACGTCTGAGCCCTAAAGTACAGAGCCGGTTTAAAGAATGCGGAGCCATAGTACACCAGCACTAATTAGGACCCAGGAGTTAAGGGAAAATAATAGGGAAGGCGACAAGGAAGAAGGGAAAGAGTACAAAAGAAAAAGAAAAAAAAAAAAAAACAGGTCGGCGGTATGGATTAGTTATACAGTGTTAAGCATATAGTTTATGTCAAGTCATTGAAGTATACCCAACTGATACAGTCGTCTTCTCGATGCTCATCTTGAAAAAAAAGAAAAAGAAGAAAAAAAAAAAAAAAAAAGAAACCACATTGAGGCGACCCTCTGTAAGGGGTAACGTCCTGATCCAAATGAAAGAGTGCCGAAAATGGACTTGAGTATTTCGCACACGCTGCGTAAACAAGAGTCGCTTGGAAAACTGCAGCGAGGCTGACCCCTAAATATCAAACTCCTCTCCCACCCCAAATCCCTAACTGTCCAACGATGATAGAATGTTTGAAGTTGAGACACTCTTACCAAGCGCGGTTGCTGATGGCAGGCTTGCCCTTGTCCTGATCTGTCACAACGACACTAGTCTCAACCGTCTTTGTGATGCCGTGTGGCTCGGGATATGTAGTCAGCTCAACGTCCGATCCACTGCCCTCCCGGTCATGGTGCTTAGACGAGTCTTTGCCGAGCTTGCTCATGATGTTCTCTCCGGGTCGAGAACGGCTAACGCTCTTGCTGTTGGCGTCGTTCTTTTCACCGCTGTATGAGTTCCAGCCGCCCTCTCCACCAGGCCCCGAGCCGTCCGGCCTAGATCGTACAACCTTGAAGATAAGGTGGGCCATCTGAAGTTCAATGTACAGCTTCGTTATGTACGCTACCGGAGCGTACTGGACATAGCTGGAAACCTTGTTAGAATCCTAGTTGCCAAAAGCTATAGATTTAGAACTTACATGAACGGATCCGGCAGTTCCAGGAATCCCAGAAGCATGACATCCATAGCGGTAGAGATACAAACCATAATTATGTTGAACTTGAACAATGTCCAATACTTGCTCAGCCCATAGCCGATAAGTCGGTAGCGCACCAGATACAAGAAGTACAGATTAAGGGCGAGATCGATTACCAGGAAGAAGGCTTTTTCGCAAAGTTCGAAGGTTCGGTTTAGTTCGATTAGCGCAGGTGTGGCGGTTGATACGTGAGCAGCAGTCCAAATATAGAGGACAGCAATGCACACAGGTGTGATAGTGATAGCCAGACCCCATTTGAGCATCTTTGCCTTGCGTTTATCAACCATGATCAATGCAACCCGGTTGGCAATAATCTGGGGTAAGAGCACAACTTGTATGGCCCAGAAAATGCAGGCGGCTGCGAAGTACGCATCTCTGGAAGTCTTGTTAGATTTGTCCAATGAAGCAACTGAGAGTTCGGACTTACGTAGGGGGTATAACTTCTATCAGGAACAAAATGGTGGTAAGGGCAAAGACCAAGTTGCATATGGCCTCGCCCCATACGAGGAACAAATATGTGTTCAAAATGGTACGTCGGTGCCTCCATATCGTCCGCGTCTGACCACAAGCCTTAGCGAAAGTAAAGATAAATAATGGCACAAAGCAACCAAAGAAGAACGCCCCAAGATCCAGTGACTTCGCCATAACGACTGTTGTGCCGTGATATCGAAGCCTGAAAAATATAGAGCAAAACTAGACAACGACAACAACTGAATGAATCAAAGTTAGACCTAAAAGTGAAGCTAATCAGGCAATAGTATGAAGTTTAAAGATTCGGCGGGAGACTAATGAAGAGGAAAAGAAATAACAAGGAAATGCTACTAACTTATCGCCAAGGGGTGAAAAGGTAAATTCTTATCCATCATGTCGAACTTGTCCTATGTCTACACCCAATTAGCGAGCGTTAGGCAACAGATCGCTATGGGAAGGGGGAGGTTGCCTATGATTTTGCGACAAACAGGGTTCCGTAGAATTAGGTGATACATAGCGCATAGACGAACAAACCCCTTGCCGGAATGGCGTGTGCCCAACTCGGTCGGGCTCAGGGACACGGCAACTAAACCCAATTCCTGGGACTCGGATAAGCAACGGTCGGGGATGGCTCCGGCCCAACCGGGCTAAGGGAATTTGCACAGATTTGCCCAGGATCCCCTGCTTAAGAAGTGTCCACAACGGCCTAGCGATGTCAAACTTGCACTGCGAGGTGTTAAGGTCAAGTCTTGAACAGGAGTGGGTCATATAAAATAGCTCTAAAATAGCGGCACTGACCGAAATATCCATTGGTCGGCCTACTTCCGATGAAGCCCATCTTATGCAACTTGCAAGGACTGGGCATCCTGCATCTACGAATACGAAATACGAATTGAGGGATTCACCGGGACGTATCAAGCTAAGACGAAATACATTCTCATACCTCGTTGTCAAATTTTCGAACTTGACAAACACATACGACCAACTTATTCATTGCTCTCTTACAGCAGTTGCTACTCATGTTATCGGCTCCATTGGCAAATGCATCAATCTAATAGATACAGAATTCGTGGGGTTAAGCTTTACTTAAAGGGGAGCGGGAACTGCCACCATCCAAGGAGAACTCATTGCATCGGTGCTCGCTAAGCATGTAGCCCAAGATTAGCGTAGCTGACTCGCGTCTCTTCTTGAAATCATATATTGAACTACTTTATGCGCAATCATTCAGTTAGGAGCTAAAAGTTGATCAAGCATCCCCTGCATGTCCTGCCACTTGCCCTTGGCCGGGGCATGCAACTTCCCCTTCGGCAGTTAGATTTGTAGGTCAGTCAAGAATAACCGGCAAGGTCGGAATCAAGAAATAGAGCCCGGGCATTAATATCACACAACCAAACACTTAGGCTTCCTAAAACGATTCTATTCTAATGATACTCCAACTCATCCGCGTTTGGAGTGCCGTTCCAGATTCACATTGCATTTTTTATCAGAGACCAGAAATATATAATAGTGGCGGCAAAGCGTGCTTATACATCTATGAGACACCCTGAACCAGGACAAATAAGAGACTTAAGATGTTCGGGTACGCAAAGTCTAAACGAGCAAAGAGGAAATAAAACCCGATATAGGCAATTTCACAACCTTGTTAGATATTCTCAGCCGGATATGGCCTATTTAGATCAGAAAGTATACAAATCGGCATGAAAAACCCTGATATCCAAGCTTTTAGTTGATGACATACCAGTGACAGGGGCATGCAAGAGAATTGACTGAGCTCATGTCGGATTAAACCCGTACATGCTGCTGCTTTGGCTATAGTGGAAGGAAGGGTGAACAAACGTGGAGCATCTAGGGGCGACTCACTACCGACTGCTCTGATCTACAGAGTTGTTGTCAAATCAACAACGGGTGTATTCGGCACGCAAGAGAACTCCAATACCCCGACTCTTGTCGAGAAGCAATTATATATGCTAGTGAGCCACGATTCTGCTAACTCGAGTGTCTCATAAGGAGTGGGTTAGCGAGCATCTTCAGGGGTAGGCAGCGCTTGGACATGATGGTGGCAAAAGGTAAAGCCTTTATTTCCGACCGGCTTCGAAGTTATGAGTATGGGGTGGGCTGCCTTCACATCGTCATTATGAGAAGTACAAGGTTTTCTACTGTCGACTTCGGTCACAAGGTCGTCGATGATGTATGAGAAAGGAACCGGGCGCAAAAACTTGTAACCACTGGTACCATGTGCAAAGTGTAGGGAGGGTAAGATGTCTGTTTCTTTAGGGATCTGGTGACCGCAAGCTCATGTGTTGTACCCGACCCATCTTTTACTATTGTACAGAGACGCTGGTAGTCTTCCAGTAATGCCTATTTTTTCCTCATGATGCTAATAATTATGTTTGTGAGTCTTGATTAGGAGCGGCCGAGTTTCTTCTGGTAAACTGCATGGCACTTAGCGTTCTCTCAGGCTGCACGGAAGAAAGAAGCTCACGTTATGCAGAGAGGAGCCCAGAAATAATTTCACTGATGTAATAGCATCATTGAGGGACAAACGAGAAGGAGAAAGGAGTCGGGAGATCCTAAGACTTTTTCTCGCTAAACTTCTGCCAACTTGAGTCAAAGTAACTAAGCCCCTTTCATTTCAGATCACATCCATGCTTAGTAAGATAACCAGACGGTAACTGCAGATCATTCCGCTACCTAGTATGGCGCGGGGAGGATCGAACGAGGTTGACCTCAGTTCCACCAAATCGGCACAGATTTCCGCCCGAGGGTGGACAGATACCGCCCAAAACTTCTAAGCAGTGCTCGCCCACGGTGATAGCTCGTGCGGCTCGGCTTCAGCGGAGGTCCTGGATCATCCCCGGGCCAAGGTACCTAAGAATCATGCTCGCGACTCTAACCCAAATTCATCTAAAGGCTGCCTTCCCCTCTCCCCCACCTTTGTCGTGTTACTCAATATGGGGCTAAATACTACCTTTCCGTACAGAGCGCAAGAGGTAGTGACCATGAGCAAATGTTACGAGCAACCGCGCGGTCTTGGGTGATACCAGCTGCGGGGGATTTATTTTTTTCATTCGGTGTCCTGAAGGAGAATGAAAACTGGATGTATTTGACTAAGGTGAAAAGCTGGCGGTGACATAGGTTGCATAATGAATTTGACATATCCTACGAAACTGGCCCTCGCTTTCAGCCGACATTTCACTTCAAGAGAAAATTTGGGAAAATTTGGGAAAATTAAAGATGATCACTTAGTTCATTCCCTAGAGAATCGGCGGCGAAAGGGGTCGACCGTTGCCCGTTACGCTAGGGGCGGGACACGCATCCGATTCATGCGCCAACGACCCTTGAGCCTTAGTACTTCGGAAAGTCATGCAAGGCACCACTAGCAGTGGAGACTAACGAACATCAAAAACATCCTTAGCGCTCGCTGCATACTAGTTCCGGTAGCAAGCACGACTTTGGTATCCTTGTATAGTCCCAGAGCAGTGTAATGTATAGTGAGTATATTATATGTTCCCACAGTCTTAAGGATCTTGTAGCTTCCGATAGGTCTCGGCACGTAACCAGCGAGCCCGCAAAACTAGTCCAGCCGGGTGTGCGAGCTATCTATTTGACATATCTCGGCAGATAATCAACCCCGGATGAAGCCATACATCGTCAAACGTCCCGAGGCCCCCGCCTTCAAATGCATACACGAGTGTCAAGACTAGCATTGCCTTTCTCCGCGTTCCACACTGGATCCGCTTCGAATAGAGTTGCCTTGTTACTGGGTATTCCCGTTATTACGCTGCCGCCTAAAGATTAATCCATGCTAAGTTAAAAGGAGCCTAGGTTCACCGCCTGCAATCGCCCTAGTCGTAACTAGGATATGTCCACTTATGTATTGGCTATGCGGCAGGACCCTGCTACACCGGAAGCTGTAAATTTGGCCATGATCAAGCCTGTTGCATAAAAATGGTGCAAAGGAGGGCATGGGGTGGGCACTGAATGCAGAAACAGTCGTCTGTTGATGAGCAAGGTGGAATCCAGCAGGTTGCCACGTCCTTATGCTGTTCCTCCAAATCGTTGCTCGGGGTCCCTAGTAGTAACGGCCCGGCGGCGGTCTGCCTATGTACTTGCAAATAGTATTGATTCCTATGATTGAAGTGTAGTCAATACATAAATATCAATGTATCCCTACCCCTCAGTTCCAAGCGCACCCCCCTCATCTCCTCTTATACTACTACCTTTCCACAGTTCCTAAACCTCAAATACTACCGCTAATATGGCTTCCACTAAGTACGATCTTATCGTCCTGGGCTCCGGCTTTGCTGGTGCCAGCACAACCCTCAACTTCCTGGAGACTTGCAAGAAACTAGGCAAATCCGGCCGTGTCGCCTTGGTTGAGGCCGGTAAGGACGGCGAGCGATGCGGAGCTTCCCGCTGGACGGGCGCCTACCTTCGTCTTGACAAGAACCTTAATTTCGATGCAGATTGGATCAAGGAAGTTGATCAAGTCAGTAGAGGTCGTTCTGATCTCGAGTACTGCCGCAGGCTTGAGAAGAACGCTCGCCCTACTGCCGAGTGGGTTCAGGACCATGGCGTCGAGTTTGTTCGTCACAAAGAGGAGAACGTGAGTGTATCCTGGTTTCATGAGCGAGAAAATTTATAGCTTTGCTAATGTAGTATTGCTACATGTAGGTACTCCTAGAGTTTGCTACAGACCAACACTTTGTGTTCCCCAAAGGTGGCGGTGTTGCCATCGTGGATGCATTGATGAAGGATATCAAGACATACGACAACTGCGATATTCATTGGGAAACCGAAGGTCGCGAGCTTCTGAAAGATGAGCGGGGACGTATTACTGGACTCGAGGTTCGCCGTGCCGACGGCCTTCTCGACAAACTGCACGCTCCCAACGTTATGCTTGCTTGCGGGGGCTTCGAAGCCAACCGGGAGATGTTGGCCAAATATGTGGGCAAGAACATGCACAAGTTTGACCTCATTGCTCCGGGCCTCAAATACAACCGTGGTGCAGGTCTCAACATGGCTATCGCCGCCGGCGCTGAGACAGCGGGTTCCTTTGACGGTTTCCACTCCGAGCTTGTGGACACCCGTGCCGGCAAGCCCGACGCTGTCATCTGGGGACACAACTACGGCATTGTCGTGAACCAAAACTGTGAGCGATTCTACGACGAGGGCAAGCGTCATCTCTTTGCCACCTTTGAGATGATCGCTATGGAACTCTGGCGTGACCACGACAATAAGGGCTACTTCATCACGGACAGCACCATCATGGACCGGTTCCGTCCTGGATGGGTCTACCAGACCACAGACAAGGAGCCCGAGGAGGCTCAGACCATCGGCGAACTTGCCAAAAAGCTCGGCATTGACGGATCCAAGCTCGAGAGGACTGTGTCTGAGTTCAACGGAGCCATTGATGACAAGCCTTTTGAGCTCATGAAGCTGGACGGCAAGTCTACCAGAGGTCTGAAGGTAAACAAGACAAACTGGGCCAACCCCATCAGCAAGCCGCCGTACTATGCCTACCCGGTCACTGCGCAGCTGACTTTCACCTACGGAGGTATCCGGGTGAACCCCGACTCCCAGGTTCTCGCCACCAATGAGGCTCCTATCCCTGGTCTTTGGGCCGCTGGTGAGCTGACTGGTCTCTTTTACAACGGTACGCCTGCCTTCTTATCCTAACCTTCCGCTTATATCTAACTGTATTCAGAATACCCCCCAGCCACATCAGTCCTCCGCTCCCTGACCTTCGGCCGCGTTGCTGGTGGAGCAATTGCCGAGAAGTTGTAATGTGTGGATTGGCTAAAAAGAAACGACGTAAGAGGTTAACTGCATGCTATTGGAGCCCATACTGAATGCGAACAATCAGGAAGACGTATTAGCCTAGATAGTTCTACTCCATACTCGTATTAAAGATGGTTGAAGTTACCTACGTATGGTGAATAGTGGTTCATGAAAGGTCAATTTGTGACATCGAGCTCTCGTTTATTATTCTCCATTTAGCTACTATTAGACAATAGAAGTATGAGGTACCAAGCGCGCGTCTCCTCTCGCGGGTAAGCTGATAAACTATATCCCGTCCTGAAGATGTACCAGCGGAATTGAATACGCTACCGAGTACACTCATACTCTTTACGTAGCCTCTATAGATATTATATCTAACTTTGTTCCAATCTAAGGGTTGTTCGAGCCGTGGAGTGTTAGCTTCCTGTCTTTTTACTATACTAAAATACTTACCCTGATAATTATTATAAGTAGTTCTAACCTTAACCTTGAGATCTATATTAAATTAAGAATAATACTTTTCTATTAAGAAAGGAAATTTCTATTACTTATAAGAGGTTATCTTATTATCAGCTTTAAGTTTTAATAAATTTAAACTTTTATTAAATTTATTAAAAATTATATTATTTATATTAATTTTTAGCTTTATTAAAAAAAATTATATAAAATTTTTTTAATTTATTTTATTTTATTTTAATTAATAAATAATTTTTTATTTTTTAAAATATTATATTTATAAATAAATAGTAAATTCTTTTGAAAAAAGTTTTTACAAAAGAATAAAAAAAGCTTAATTTTATAACACTTAGTTATTTAATTTTTTAATAAAAAAATATTATTTAATATATAATTTATATAAAATAAAAGAAATTTCTTATAATTATTTATTTACTTAATATATTAAATATATATTTTACTATTATAATAATATAAACTTTTTCTTTATATTAAATTTTAGCTTTTATTAAGCCTTTACCTAATTATAGCTTAATATATCTATTATTTACTTTACTTATCTTTCTTTATCTAGCTATTTTATAGTATATATTTATATTTTATTATTATATATAATTAACTTACTAATAGAGAATATTTATCTTATATAAGAAGTATTTATTTAAAGTAATATCTTTCTTATTATTATAGCTAGCTAAGAAAATACTACAGTCTATAATCCAAGATATAATAACAAAAAGGAACTACTTATTCTTAACACATTAAAATTCACACGAATAAGGAGGTAAGTAGAAGCTCACATGAATTAAGAAGTACCTGCTTACCTCCCTATCTACTTATTCGTATGAATCTTTGCTTACCCCCTTACCTACCTGTTCGTGTGGACCTTTGCTTACAATACCTCCTGATTTGTGTCTCTGCAGTAAGTAAGATTTCTACGAATTAAGAGGTAAGCAGGTATTCATACGAACTAGGAGTTAAGTAGGAATTCACACTGCTGAGGATGAGCTTTTTTTCTTATTGTGTCCTATGCTTTACAGTGCTGTTCAGGTTCAGCGTCCCTAATTTAGTAATAAGAGATTTCCACCGTAAGTCGCAGTGGGGCTCCTAGACCGTGTGGGAAGCGCATCCCAGTACTTCCTACTGCTAAGCGCTTAACAGCAGCAGGGTCGACAAATATGGCATGTCCCTTTGTACATATTTGATTCTCTCGAGAACCTGGACCTGAGAGTAGTCCACTCATTTTGAGGCTGAACAGAGAAACCGTGGTCGGTCGGGGAGCCGTCACGGACCTTTCTCGGTCATACAAACACACAAGCCATCTACAGGCGTCTCGTCTCATCCACGTCCACTCGGGCAGTGCGGCAGAGGTTGCGGCTTCACGATGTCTTCGCTCTGAGAGCCAGCTGCCCGAGACCCTCACTGGGTAGCGCGTCACACCTATTCATAGTCGTGAAACGGCTGTTAGTTGACCAACCGATGACACAAAACATACCTTGCGATAATGACGTACTTCCACGCTATTTACCGGAACGGTGCGAAGGTATCGTAGCCCCTTACACCCCTTCTGGGCCAAGAGATGTTTGAAAACTATATGCTCAGATATCCAAAAGTCATTTTGCGCCGAGAGGAACGAGCAAGCTGTAACTGTGGCCGGACGAGATTCCTATGAGGACGACTCGTCCTGTTCAACACCTAATGGCCACCTTTTATGTTGTTAAAAGCGATCCTGGTCGACGCTCCGCAGCAGCATAGGTGCATAATAGTAGACATGACAGGGCAATTCATTAATTAACCGCGCACCCTCTATGTCTTACTCTTACCTGTCTTTTTCTCGGTGCCTAATTCGATTGTTAGGCTGTTACAAGAAGTTTGGAAATGCGGGTTCCATAGCTAGAAGAATGATCACCATCCAGCCGGTCAAAATCGATGTGTTCTGTGGTCCATCCAGATTTACAAATTTTCACCAATTGCTTCCACGAGCCCCTTGTTCGCTAATCACATGGTTTACGATCAAGATCATTCACTTCCTTCTTCAGAACTGAGCAGTTCCTGCTTTAGCCTGAGCATGGGTAAGCAGGGTGAGGAAGTCTAACTGTATTTGCCATTTCTACTACGTAACTAATACAGCGGAGTTGTGAGAGCGAGTTTCTGAGTCTGGTTTTGCGTTTCTCGGCTGTCATATCATTTTCTATAGCGATATAAAGACCATTACATTTTTTGATGGACAAGCCTAAGGCGGATAGGCTTTGGCTGTTACTTGTACTTAATGCCGCAAGGCCTTGCTAGGAATCTAGTATTCGAGTTTAATGAATAAAGTGTATAGAGAAATGAAATATACTAAAAATATAAAATAGAAAGTTCCCAAGTTAGAATTGCTTTGCCCGTTGGAATATTACCGAATATCAACAGTCCTCAACTTGTTCATCTCTTCCCCTGTATCCTCGCGAAAAGGTTGCATGTCTGCTCGAAGGCTGACGATGCTTCCCTCACCTCGTAAAATGAAATGACTCCTTTCGGGTCTCAGAAAAAGATAGCAACAATGCTCATGGGGCTGGAAGACTACGTCGCCGACGTCGACACTCACCGGGCCAAGCCCAACTGATCCCTGAGCTTCGAAAAACACCCGGTTCCGGACCGTACCTAGGGATTGCAACCAAAAAGCGTGGCCGATGGCCTCCTGGCGCTTTTTTGTAATTTGGTTTTCAGAAACCGACGAGTCCTTGTCATGTACCGAACCTGGAAATGCCGTATCAACTCTTTCTAGGAATGCTAAGTTTTCCCTACCGAAGAAAATAGACGACATCGCTTTTATTTCTTGGGCGAGCTTCGTCTCAGGCATCTTCGAGGGGAGCAAAAATCGTAGGAAATATATCGCGTCCGTCATATACATATCCGTTTGCTCTTCGGATAGGACAACACATGGATCCAAATGATGAGAGAGTAGATGAAAAATAGCTCGCATAACTGATGAGAGGTTCGGAAGATGCTGGTTCCGTATTGTTTCAAAAAGCTGTTCAGGTTGTTGTTGATATTGATATGCCCAGGCCGGTTGAAGGCCCGTTATGGTTCCATGCATGATTCCTGAAACAGAGAGTTCCATGCCATCTGCTGAAATCTTAACACTTTTAGAAAAGTCGAGCCGTTTTTCTGGTCTTAGTTGTCTTTCCTGGTCATGTAAGTGCATAGGAATAAGTGATTCAGTTCCTGTCCAATCAGGTACCCAGGACGGCAAGGACTTAACCTGAGATGTCGAAGTCAGATTGCGAGCAAGTACCACAGTCCTAAGATCACAGTCGTCTTCAATCATAACACGCGCAACATCACAGAACACCGTATGGGGATGTTTGCTATAGTCCGGCGAAATGCGATTCCTGTACTTGGACATAGGTGAGTGTAGTCCTAGTAAGGCATAAATTCGATCCCGCGGATCGGTAGCTTCTAGATGTTGGTAAGATCTTAAGAAGTCGAATAACAGAGTGTTCGTCGAGAATGTTAGCTGTGCCTCAGAGAGAAGGTTCTGCTCTTGTTGTCGAAGTAGGATCAGATTCTCCAAAGGTCCAACAATATTGACAGAGGGCACCGCGAGGTCGGTCCAATTATGTACCATATCTGGGGTCTGCAACGTGCTTTTCCGAAGCTTTGCCCATACTTCTTGTGCCTGGGTGAACAATTCAAACGGCAAAGACCACGTACCACATTGCACGAGAACAGCCCGATGGAGCGCGATTTCCTGTTGGATCCAGACCCGTGTCCAATATGGTCTTTCCAATAGATTATTAACAGCGTTCGTAGCAGTGGTGCTGAATACTTCATCGAGGTTGCTCCCCTTACGTAGCTTAGAGCTACTACTCGGATCGAGCAAAAGTCGCTCTCCTAAAGATGCCCACCGCTGGATCATTTCCATTGCCAGAGAACTGTTGTTTGAATTCTCTCCAAGCCAAGAAAGAACGCATTCGGCGTGTCGGTACACGTTCTCCATGATGAGGAGCTGGGCAGTTTTCTCGGCCGTAGCAGTTTGATTAATGCAGATAGCATCCGCCCAGACACAAAATTCCTGGTCTTGACGTCGCAAATGCCGAAGAGCATATATAAGATTCGTAGTAACCTCGCATTTGATACCGTTTACAAAAATATCAGACTTAGAATATCTATCTCCCCAAGTGTAGGATAGAGCCATGTAGCGTGGAACGGGGCTATCGAGTAATGACACTTTGCGAAAAGTACATCGAATCGGCTCTAAAGACTTCTTGGCCGGAGATATATATAGAACCCGGATCTCGACATTGTCGCTATTAAGAGTATCGGAGTAAGGCGAAGCCATTTATAGCTAGATAATTCGCTAGGTATCATGGCCACGTCATGCCCGGGGGCCGCAGGTTGCAGTAGTAAACACGTGCACTGACGTTTATATCATGTACTTTTGTAGCACACTATGATTGGTGATAGGTTACGGAGTAGTGAGTGCCCACTTGGGTTAATAACGTCGGGTTAGGGGTCAGTGAAATGATCGTGTGTCGAGCGCGACGAACGTGAATTAAGTTCATAAGCTTATAATTAAGTTATACATTCTTTATTCTCACTATTCAAACGCTCAAAGCGCATTGTACGACAGGTACTCCTGTAGTAGGAAGCGCTTAGGTTTGGTGTATGATCTAGTGTCAGACCGCAAGACCGCTATAAATAACGTACTAGCAGCTGTAACCTACAGCCGTGGGTACGGCAGACCTTTTGGTCTAGCGGGCTAGTGCGCTAGACTGACCCTTCTGTTGCCCGACACCCTCTTCTTCTTATCTTTCTCCCCCTAGCCCTATCTCTATTATCCTATTTCCCCCCTCTACTTAGCAGGGTGTCTAAATAAGTAATAGCTCTCTTATACTTAATAAAATCTTATAAAAATAGGTAATAAATAAGCCATTAATGACTATGTGGAAAAGAGTGTTAGGATAGATAGTTAATACTATAAACTGTTACTAATACATGAAATGCATTTTCAATGCAATAGTTAAACTAGAAAGTTTGTTGCTATCTAAAGACAGCAATATGCAGTCTGCTTTTTCTGCCTCATTTACAAAGTGATGATAACCGAATGCTCTCGATGGTCTTGACGCGGTTTTTGATAGAGCCAAGGCTGTCAACGTCCTTGTCGGTCATATCCCTCCTCGACTCTGCAGCCTTTCTATAGCGTCCAGGGCCTGGGCCGGCGGCGGCGAGGATAGAGAAAATCGCCATAAAGGCGTTTTCCGGGTCCTCGACGATACTATAAACCAGCAGACCAGTCTCACCTGCAGCTCCGATAGCCGAGAGAGCGCCTCGTAATGGCGACAGGGCTGCACCGCTGATAGCTCCTCCGACGAAGGGGAGGAAGCCCAAGATACCAACCACAAAGAGCAGAATGAACTCTTCCCGCTCCTTTCTGTCAATCTCTTTGGCGGCCTCAACGACTTTCTCCATGCTTTTGATAGCCTGCTCCATCACAAATGCCGGCATCGTTGCCGCATCAGCAAGATCGTCATACGTAAGCTCATCTATGATCATGTAAGCCTCATTGAAATCTTTCTCGCGGTATCGTCCCAGGTCTTTGAGCATTTCCTTAGACTTGCTGTAGCTCTTGCCGATGAGGTCGTTAGGGTCGAACACGTCGATATCGCCTGGTGCCGGGTAGCCATACCACCACTTCTTCGCGTCTTCCTTACACTCCTTCATGTTTTTGCCCGCACCATAACATCCGTCATACTTCTGAGGTGCCTCTTGCTTTCCCCAGTCAATCCAGCTTTCGTCAACGCCATATTCATCATAGATGTCCTTTAGGAACTTTTCTTTGTCCTTGTCCGAGATGTCCCAGGTTACGCCGTCCCGCGTTGGATTCTGTGTCGTGTGGGAAAAGTAGTTGGTTGGGCACTTGATCTCTGTTGACTTAGAGTCGGACGAGCAGTGGACGCAATCTTCCCAGCACCAAATATTCTCACAATCATCGCAGCACGAGACCTCATCGTTCTTCTGCGAGCATGTAAAGTATTTGCTGCCATTGTCCATTACAAATCGATGGATGTTGTATGGGGCTGCCTCGCTGACGGCTCGCTCATATGTCTCGAAACGCTTGTCGTAGCCTTTGTCGACCAGACTCTTGTACTTGCCCATTGCCCAGTCCATGGTAGCAATCTCGACATCGAGAATGTACTTCTCCACGCAGTGCGTGGGGATCTTGTCTTTGTTCTTCTCCAGCGTCTCTAGACTTCGGTAGTCGCCGTTGCAGGCCTTATAAGTATCACTCTTATAGTCCCCGCCTGTGCTGTCATCGTCATCCGAGATGCCGCCACTGCCTCCCCAGTACTGTTGCAGGTCCACAGCCCAGTCAGTTGTACCGGCAAAATTGTACGATGCGTACTCCTTGCTCCTCGCTGCCTTGGTGAATCGGTCCATCCAGGACACCCACTCTGTCTTGTCGTATACCATAATGTTTGCGCCGGCAGTTTTCCATTTCTTTGTCACTCTTTTCGGATCCTGGGCAATCTCGTTGATTTCCGCGTCGGATAGATAGCCTCCCGTCAGCGTACAGCGGCCCGTCTTAGCATTTGATACGCGGTTGGTACCGGTAAACTTGCACATAGGTCCGTCGCAGCCCGCTTTTGCCATCTTAAATGAGCGTCCATACGAAGAAACTCCAACGACAACCTTATTCGAGGGCACGCCAGCCTTAGTGATCATAGCTAACGCATCCATGGTTTCCGTTTCGTTAACGTGTGAGCGCAGACAGCTGCCAGAGGGGCACCCAGGCGAGGTCCATTTGTTGTTGTAATCCCACTGCCCGTGAAGATCGTAGGTCATGTACACCACATAATCGAGGGTCTCTCCCATCTTCTTCATAGGGAACGACTTAAGGTAGTGGTAGGACGCTGGGGCAGCAAACGAGACAGATTTGCTGCTACCAAGCTCTTTCTTTAAAGCTTTCAGGGTCTGGTAATAGTTGTTGCCTTCGGAAGGACTGCCCGGAGGGATACCAGGAATATCAGGGGCCTGTTAAAAGAGTCAGTTCTCAGTCAATGGAAGGTGATCATGAGCTAGTCAAACTTACACCAGGGTACTCCCAGTCCAAGTCAATACCATCCAAGCCGTGTTTCCTGCAAAAATTGGCTAGGTTCTTAACAAACGTGCCTCTGTTAGCAGCCTTTGTCGCTTCGCGAAGGATGTGGAACGTGTCCGGCTTGTTGCTAAAGTCCCAGCCCCCAAACGAAGCAATCTTCTTGATACCTTTCATCTTGACAAACATCTCAAATTGATCCTCGACGCGTGAGATATCCATGTTATAGTTCTCCGTAATATCGATAAAGGCGAAATGAATGTGAGTATAATAGTCTTCATCGACCTTATCCACGTTCATATGTAGACAAGACCGCTCCTGGTTCCAACCTTCAAAATAGGCAATCCTGATGGTTTCATCGGGTGGAGAACTCTTTTTGATGTCCATACCGCAGTTATAGATACCTGTGCTTCCATATCAGTGGTGTTCGCTAGTAAGTCAGAATCCAGCTGCCCTGTCGCAGCTTGACAAGCAACTTACATCCATTCTTCCCAGGGGCACCAGTTCCCGGCGCGCCATTGGGCTTTCTGGTGATTTTGCAAAAGTCATCTGTTAAGCCGCACTGGCCCCACGTGTTGCAACAGACATTGAGGGGACACGGGTTGAGGGAGGAGATGTTTCTGCTAGCCGGCGGCTGCTTCGTGCCTGGGACTGTTGGACCGCACTGAGCGTTCTGCAAGAGTAAAGTCAAATTAGCTTCTTCACGCTGTATAGCTTCACAAGAGATAACGAAAAATTAAATACAACTCACTGAAATGGGTGCTGGAAGGGGAGCAGCACCGTCACTCAGACACATCTTAGTATCCGCATAGAGTGTTCCGCAACCAACCCAACCCCAGGTTTTCTTGTTAAAGGTCTCAATTTCCTTTTTGGTCAACTGGTAGCGGGCGGCCAAAGAGGAGCAGTCTTCGTTTTTCTTGATCTTATGGTCAAAGCAATATCCATTCTTCTTCTTCTTTGGGCGAAGGTCGGGCATCTTCCCTCGAGTACAACAGACAGGAGTGCCCACATAGATATTGGAGCAGAGACTTGACTTTGGGTTGACCTTGGTGAACTCGGCGGGGGACAGTCCGCACTTGGAAGCCAAGGAAGGGCAATCATCTTTGGCAACAGCGTATCGAATCTTGCAAGTACCGTCCGGTTTGCCGCCCGGGATAGTCTCTGGCAACTTGCCCGCACTACAGCAGACACGCTCGCCTGCAACCAAGGTGTTACAGAAGTTTGTGCGCTTGTTGTACTGCTTTAGTTTCGCTTGGGTGATGCCGCATCGCTGGGCAAGTGCCCAGCAGCCCTCATTTTTCTTGACCTTGATGTTCTTGCATGTAGCATGGCTCTCCAAAGATGCCTCTTCGAGGGATAGGGGCGAGCTAAGGGAGTCGGTTGAGTTGGAAGAATCCGGCTTGATTTCGGGCACGCGGATGGTGACCTTCATCCAGTCCTTGTCGCCACCGGTGTTTGAGAGACAGTTTCCATCTGCCCACATCTTGACTGTCTCCTGAACTAGAGCAAAGTTCTCAGCAGAGGCAGCGATGATTCCGACACCGTAGTCTGCTCCTCTACCTTTGACATCGCATAGTTGGGCGATAGTAGTGGAAGAAATGGTATTAGTTTCGGCGTGCTGCAGAAACTTATCCAAGACTTCGGTAGTTAGACCATGCTGATGAACTTCAGCACCACCAAATACGCCAATGAGGACAGACTGGGAGTACGCAAAGCTCAGTGTGTTCTCGGTGCAGGGGGGTTCCTCTGAGCCAAGGTAGTTGCTGATGTGGCGACCAGCGTCAAGGAGATCTTTGGTGGTAAAGTTAGCAGCGGAGAGGGCTTGAGGGAAGGATTGGGACAGAGAGACAGATTTGTTAACCATAACATGATTAGGAGTAGAGCAGATAGCAGCCGTATCAGGCTCGGCCTCGAACACCTTTTTAACAGGGTAGTCAGCGGCACATGCCTTGATAGCCAGCTTCGAAGACTGCCCATCATCAAGCTGGTTCTGGACGACAGTGTTCAAGAGCATTGTCTGATTGCAAGCTGCAAGACTTGCCGGATCCGGGTATACAGCCCATCCCTCCTTAGAGTCGGCAAGATCGGTACAGAAAGAAGGGCAGAGCGTGTCTTTGGGAGCTCTTTCCAGCGAGGAAAGCCAATCCTCCATGTCAGGATCGTTAGAAGTGTAGATATTACTAAATACCTCTGCGCGGGGTAGGACTCCATGTTGGGAAGCCCTAACTCTAGAAGTAAGAAGTGCCCCAGAGAGGGCCCATAGCCGGAAAAGAGGCACCATCATACTAGTCGAAGAGGACAGGAATTTGAAACGAATGACGAATGACTTAGATAGTAATTAACTACCTTTCGGGAAAACCAGTAGTGTACTTTTGAAGGTTGGCTAATGTTTATATCAGGGCAGATGGTATCTTACAGCTATGATTGTCATCCATCGGCTCTCACATCGGTCTTCGCAAGCGGCAACCAACAGCTCTCCCCTATGTTCTTGCTATGTACATGTATTTCAGTTTACAGCATAAAGCTCACAATATCTGCGTGATTTTTTACCATTTTCCCTGCTCATCTTGGCAAAATCAAGGAAGTCAAGGATAATTCTTTTGCTCAGCAACCTACAAGGCAGATTCCATCCTCCCTGGCCTTTTGAAACCAACAGACCTTTTTGATAGCTAACAGGCATTTATGCCGCATCTCAGCCCACTTACATGCGTCTTAAGATAGAAAAC
This sequence comes from Waltergamsia citrina, assembly GCA_022814615.1. NCBI lineage: Eukaryota > Fungi > Ascomycota > Sordariomycetes > Hypocreales > Bionectriaceae > Waltergamsia > Waltergamsia citrina. The sequence continues at coordinate 9,856 of JAKLNE010000082.1, read as the reverse complement.
GTACTGTTAACAGCACATAATCGTGTAGGTCGAGACTAGAAGCGTAGCACTCTCAAGCGTTGTTGGCTAGGCCTGTGCTTGGCAGAGACGGCCGTAAGCTGTGCGTAAGCAAGGGGTATTAGAGAGGTGGATGAAGGAACTCTTTCGGCCCCCATTACTATCAACACCCTCCTGTTCTAAGGGTAGCAAGAACGTTTAAGCGAGCACATATACCACCAGGATCGACCACAACAGGATCTCAGATCTATCACCTCTGATTTTACCGCACGATCTGGTGATACATATACCCTAAGCGGTTAAGGAAGCGCGTGTTACATGCGCTGTAACTACGATCCATAGCCGGAAAAGGGACACAATGATGGTACTTTTGCTAAGTAAGTTTCGATGCGCATACTACATCGCTAAGCTGCGGCTACTATCGCTGTAGATCTCCCGCTGCGCCAAGAAAGGGGAAATCATCCTAGGTGGTATTTCTTTGTTGGTCTAGAACTCACAACGACCAACACGAAAACTCCATGTACTTTGGATTGCGAATCATAGGCCCGGCCGCTTCCTGCGGTTGGTCAATCAGGAAGTCTAGACGCTGGAAGGACGAAATTAGTGTCCGCAACACGATGCATTCCTCTCAAATGGGAAACGAGAAGACGCTAATGAACAGCGGCCGACGAGCAACATCGATCATTAGTTGTTTACCGTGGACGATCTGCGCACTGCTTTGTCTTCGTTAATTTTGCGTGTATAACCTTCATCCTACTCCTCCGGTCAGAGCCTCGCGTCTTATTGTTATCCAAATTCCCGCCACTATTCTCATCCTTAACATCTTCTTCTTAGCTAACTTCAGCATGAACTACTTCACTTTTCGCGTGCTTTTCGCGGTACTACGTCTCCTCCCTCAGCTTGGTAGAGCCTCTTCAGACTATCCTAAGCTTGCACATGACCCGGACACGATTTCTCCTTGCCTTATGTGGGAGAACAACTCTAAAGCTTCGCCCGTGACCTGCGAAGAAGCCCGAGACAGCTGGAACATCTCCCCGAATGATTTCTCGCGATGGAATCCAAGTGTCGGACTGGACTGCAAGCCGTGGTACCGGGCTTCCTACTGTGTTGTCCCTGAGGAAATTGTCGATCCTCCCCCGACAACCACTACCACCGAAAATACCCCTGAGCCGACTACGTCTACTCAACCCACGAGCACTGGACCGGAGCCTACGAATAGGCCTGATCCAAAATGGGAGGACCTTGGCTGCTACGACGATGATGTTTCTGATCTCCCTCTGCTAGAAGAAAGAGTCAACAAGGTTGGCGACAAGTCTCTATCCGTCGGAAAGTGCAAGAGTATGTGCTACCAGTCAGGTTTCGAATTCGCCGGTGTCAAAGAGGGCGATGAGTGTCACTGTGGGAATGAACTTACTGGAGAGACTGCATTTGATCAAGAAGACTGTAAAATCCCTTGTGTTGGGAAGAGCTCGGAAATATGTGGTGGCAAAAAGAAAATGAATGTGTTCCAGGCGCTTACGGAAACGGATTGAAGCATGGCTCAATAGCTTTGTAGTAGATACTTACACCAGGAATAAGAGAAGACAACATTTGACAAGCAACTCAATTTCATGTTCACCTTTTCCACGCTATTATGCGTGGTGTAACAACCGAGGTGGTCTAGATCTGGCGAAAGAGCTTAACTTAGTGCTCACTAAAGTCACCATAAGACCCAATGCAATCTCAGTTGCAAGTCCAAACGGGTAACATGCTATGATTGGAGTCTATCCTCAGTTTCTCTCAGCTCGGGAAACTTCTCGAACCAGTTTCCCGCATAAAATTAGCAAATCCTACCAAGGGGCTAAAATTGAGTCAAATTGTTGGTTCAAAGCTGTTGGTTATAAGTTGTTGGTTCTGCCTCCGAAAACAGCCCGACCCGGCTTGGCAACTGCTGATCCCTGCATTACGGGCCGCTGAATAGCTGTGTACACCCCGTGTATGTATTATTATCTTTGCAGAATACGTTGCTTCGCTCCTCTACTCGGTGGGCGGCTATCACGAACATGGGTCGACGATGGTAATACGAGCGGCATAAAATCCTCTCAATGGTTCAACAGAGATATTCGTGCAACGTAGCAGCTGCAACCGAATCCTACCTGGTCTCTTGGTCATGAGAAGCGACATCGCTGATGGGGCAATAGAGCAAAAGAACCCTGGATGCAAGACCTGGGCTGACCAACACATGGCTAGAAAATCGGCCGATGGACTTCACGATAATACCAAGCAGCCTGTTGGCTCGGCTCAGCTGGGCTTCTAGACATTTTGGTATTATCTCGGAAACATACAATGAGGAAAGTCTCATTGTGTTTCCATTTGATAATCAGAAGAGATTACCTCCTCTGCTGTGTTGTCTTTAGCCTAAGGAGCATCTATTATCGTTTATCCGTACAAGCACAAGGTTAATTAATAAGTTATATTTTCATTATCATGAAATACTCTCCCCTTCTCTTATGTAAACAGTGCACGCCTGCCCAAGTCGACTTTCTCAAATACCTTGCATTCGCTATAGGCGCTTGTGCTAATTATTACTAAGTACTTCCTGCAGCTATGCTTCATTTTACTTTTCTTCTCGCTCTATGGGCGAGCGCTGTGGGCGTGGTATTCGGTTATTCAGAGCCCGGCGCATATGAGAAACTCTTTCTCTATGCAGCGTATGTTGCCGATGCCCAGGCAAATGGAGGCACGCCACAGAAGATAGCAACCACTTGTAAAGGGCATAACAAGAAGAAAGGTACACGCTGCAACTTTAATGAGTTTGTTGAGTGGATTTGTGTAAACCACAGAGTAAGTCCCTCTGCACTGCACTGTTGCTTGACCGCCATTAGCTCGGGAAGAATAAAAAAAAACATCAGCTCACCGGAAAGCTAGAACGAGAACCCCTCCGGCTGGGTTAAGGTCAAGGGTGGCTCTAAAGACTTTCCCCATATCCCCGACATAGTATCTACGGCCAAGGAGGTGGAAAAGCATAAACCGTCCTTAACAGGCAGAGTTAACGCAGGACGTGTTTTAAAAGATGGATCTTCGGAATGGGGAAACGTCATGAAAGCTGTAGCGAGCTCTGCTAGTCTCAGTCTGCAGCACGAAAATGTGTCCAAGGAGACCAAGTCAAAATTGCTGCTTGGAATGGCTGAGGTGCATGCTAAGAGAAGCGAGGCCACTCTGCAGAAATTCAAGGACACAGTGGCCAAGGGCAAGACTGTCATCGAAAAGACTGTCAAAGAGCACGGCGTACAGTATCAGCGGGTCAATCATGAAGCGACGGATAAAGCTAACAAGGGCTGGGATTCCAAAGCGGCTATGGAAACAATTCTTGATCAGGGACACAGGGGGCCAATCGAGGCACTGGAACACGAGCTAAACCTGCACGATAAGAAAGAAGATGCGATAAAGGGTGGACAGTGTAAAAAGATCTAGATGTGACCAACCTGGTTGTATCTGGTTAGCATCTGCTGTTAAACGTAAATCAGGTAACTTGGTTCCTGCTACAGTCAACTTAGTAGTTCTCAGAAGCTGCTCTCAGCGGTAAAACATGGTCAAATGATTTACTAAATACTAGCTATATAGGCCTAGTTTACTCTACAAAGTAGACCCACTTTCGGTAGGTGAACTCCCTAAATTAACATTCTTTTTTTCCCCTTTTCACATCTTACTATCAGTGATCACTACTATCTACTAGTCACAGGGAGAATGTCTACCGCTAATAATGAAGCGCATGTACCTAGGTAGTATGTACGTGGAGGCGATGCGATGGTAAGTGGAGTAGATGCACGATGCACGTACTCAATTTAGTATATGTACGTACTTGCTTGTACAACGTAGTAGTAGTACTACTACTAGATCTTACCCCCCTTCTACGTATAAGTCGACTTCATCCATACTCCTCTTACTTTCCCACTATCCTATTACACACGTTTCATCACACCACCAAAGCGGCCAAACAGCTGTCGTCATCTCAGTTTCCATCATGAACAATCAAATGACGCTTGATAGCCGACTGAAGTCAATGGAATATGACGAAGACGACATAATTGGGGCGCTCCGGGGCCAAAGACTGCCCCTGCATCTTGGCTTTCGTCTTCTCAAGCTATGTGTCATCAGCGGCATTCTTCACCATCCCTCCTTCGCTCAAGGTGAAGCCGCCACTCTCGCAGGCCTTGCTGATCATCCGGAGTTCACTAGAGCTCTCAATGCCCGCGCCATTATGAGCAACCGCATCCCTGAGATGGACCCCGCATCTCGCCCTGAGGAGATCCCCTACTGTATCTGGTACCCCAAACCAGCCTTGGAGGACACCTACCGACAGCTGATAAAGCGATATCCTGAGCTTCGATACCAAGTGGCTCGAAGCTGTGCCGTCGCTGGCTACACCAAACTATACCTTGAGCTGGACGATGTGTTACCGGAGGTGAGTGTGGCCGAAGAGGCTCGCGATGCTAATAGCTCCGACATCTTTAACCACATATTGAAGCAACCTATTCAATACAAAGTTATGGACGACTGTTTCCTTGCTGTCAACCTGAGTCATCCGCAGCATAGTCCTCTCAACGGCAACACATGTGTCTCATCCATGATCAAGCGTGAGAAGCAAAAGTTCCGTCCGATTTTCAAGGACTCGCTGTTCTCAACTGGCTTCAAGCATCAGTACTTCAATCTACTGGAGGATGAGGGAATTTCAGAGGCAGAGCCTGAGGAGCCAGTCTGGTCATCTTCTGATATGATGTTGGAGCTTTTAACATCACCACTTCCCGTCCATCTGCCTGCTGGAAACAAGGATTTTCTCATCTTTATGGCCGCGTATCACGGCAACATTGATCGCTACCACCGCCTCCGCCGATCGAGGCCAATCCAAGATGAATACTACTTTGTAGTCAGAGGCATTTACCACAATCCTCTCTTCGCTTTGTGGTGGGAGCGCCAGCAAAATCCTCCCAAGGGCGAACCTTTGCACATGCCTGACTGGATGCAAATTCAAAAGGCCATCATGGCGAGGCACATCATGAACAACGATCTCTCCGTCATGTCAACCATAGATCCAGAGGCCACTACCAGCGAGTACAGTACGCTACCATACTTGATCTGGTACCCGGACAGAGCCATGGCCACGACGTACAAGGCACTGGCTCACAAGGTCCCTGCCATGAGAGAATCTTGTATCCGTGCAGCAATTTACTGTGGATATAAGAGATTATTTGACGAGCTACTACTTCTGCCCGGCGTCAAGCCAACACTGTTTCTTGCATTGGAGGCAGAGGATAGTGATAATCCGCATTTTATCTCGGAGTTGCAGCGTCGTGCGGAAGAATTAGGGGTCTCCATCGCCCAGCATGCAACAACAGAGCCGTGGAAAGAAAGGCTGGCCAGTAGCGCCAGCATTAAGCTGAACAATCTATGTAGTTATGTAGGACCACAACTGGCTTACCGTGACTCAGAGGATATATACAATGGGATTCGAGCGATGCCAGACGATCTCGAGATCTATCTTATGGCGCCTGAGTCCTGGAGGGTAGAGGGCGAAACGGTCTGGCTGGATTACGAAGAGTGGCCAGAGAATTGGATAGATCATACACAATAAGACCACTCGGGTATAGTATAGATGAAAATGCTGTCTACGTTATTAGAGTGCTCAGCGGGGAGCATCCATCGAGAGATCAACAGTAGTGTCGCAGTTTTCGAAGACTGGAGACTAGATGATCAGGGGTTCGCAATCATTGGTGCTGGGCCAGTTCATGAAGATTAGCTGAAAAGAACTAAGATCGGCACTCGAGACACCTTGAACATCTACTGGTACGACGATATTACTGGCACTGCTGCATTTTGTAATCTTGCCGATCCTGATCGCCCTAAGGCCATGGACTGGCTCGATGGATATCATCTCAGAATCAACACCCTACTAGGAGGAACAGCGTAATTTAGAGGCTATAGGATGAGCCTTATTCGTAAGTCCTAGTTAAGTTTTAGGGTTTAGATTAAGGTTATTTAGTTTTATAGCTATTATACTAAAAGCTTTTTAAGTTTATAAAATAAAAGAAAAATAGAAAAAAAAAATATAAAAAAAAATTAAAATAAAATATATTAGGCAACTAATAACCCTAATTACTAATCCCTTATAAAGACTATTGAATTTAACTAGCTTAAAGTAAAATTTAATATAAAGTAGGATTTTATAAGAAAGATATAGTAAATAAATAAATAATTAATAAAAGTAATAAATATAAATTTATAAACTATAATATAAAAGTAAGTTTTAATAAAAAGTTATATTAAGTTTTAAGTCTTATTCTTAAAAAAGAAAATCTTATATTTATAATATAAAATTTTATAGCTTATTACCTAAGAAATATAGTAAATAGCGTCTAGTAAATAGTAATTAATTTTAAGTAGGAAATAATATAGTATTAATAAAATATAAGTTAGGTAATAATTATTTAATTAAGTTATTAATAATTAAGTATTTATATAAAAATTAAAAAAAAGTAAGTTTAAAAAATTAAGGATAAAAAATAAACTTATATTAAATTAAGTTATACTTAATTTTAAGTATTTTTAAAAAGTATTATATATAGTAAAAAAGTTTAGATTAAATCTTTAATAATAATAAATAATAAAAATCTTATAAAATATAATATATTAAGAAAAATAAATAAATAAATATTTAAATTTATAAAAATATAAAATAAAATTAAGAAATTATTAATAAACTATAAAATTTAAACTAAAAAAAGTAAAAGTTTATTAAAAGTATATTTTTTTAATAAAATTTTTTTAATATAAAGTTAATTTATAATTATTAATATACTAAAAATATAAGATTATTATTATTAAATATTATATTAAATTATATTTATAAAGATTTATATATAAGCTTAAGTTAGTATAAATTAAGCTAATATAAGTATAAGTTTTAAAATTAAACTTTATATAAAAAGCTAAAAATATTAATAATATTTAATAATTAAATAAGTTTAATTTTATTATTAAAAATTTAAGATTAATAAAAATAAAAGAATTATAATATAAGCTAAAACTAAGATATTATTTTATTAAATTAATATTAAAAAAATTATAAAAGTATTTTTAAGAAAAGTATACTTAAGATCCTAAAATTAAAGCTAATAAATTATTTATATATTATTAATAAAACTTATTAATTATATTATAAAAAATTAATATATAATACTAAAAACTATTTATAAAAAAATTATAAAATAAGTACTTTAAAGTTAAGAAAAATTAAAAGTTTATTAAAAAAATAATTATTAAAAAATAATATAATAATAAAATATAAAAAATATTTCTTATTTTTAGAACTAAAATTACCTGTTACGAGCTAACTTGTGCACAACTAGGCAAGAGCCTATCTATAATAAACCTAGGAAACGCTAAAGATCTATTATAGCTAAGTTACTATAAAGAAGCTATAACTTATAATCTCCTTTTTTTTTTCTTCTTTATAGTTAAATAAACATAAATAAAGCTTTTAATTATTAATGTTTAGATTAGCTTTTAATATATTTAATTATTAACTTACTTTTTTATTATATTAAATTTATTTTAGTATAAATAATAATAAAAAACTTTAACTAATTTAATTAATAAGTTATAAAAAAAGTTAATAAAATTATTAAACTAATCCATAAATAGCTTATAAAGCTTACATAAGCTCTTTATAATATTATTATAGTTTAAAAAATAATATTAAAATTAAAGCTATTAAGAATTTATATATTATTATTAATAGTATAAAAAATATTAAAAAATAATAAAAAATTAGTAAAAAAGTTACTTAATAATTTATTAAAATTTTTAAAAAAGAACTAAAATTATAAACTATAGTGCTCCTAAATAATAAAAAAGTTAGCTTTTAATTAAAATTATTATAATTTATAGTAAAAGTACTAATATTTTATAAATAATTATTTAAAAACTAAAGCTTAATAAATTATAAAAGTATATTATAAGTATAATAATTAGCTAGCTTATAACCTTTATAAACTTATTATTTATTTAAATTATTATTACCTTAACTTAAATTAATAAATAAAAATAATAAACTTATTTAAGAATCTTAAATAAGAAAAATATTAAGCTTTTATAATTTTCTTTTTAAAGTTTAAGTAAACTTTAATAAATATAAGAGATAGTATATAAATAAATATAATATAACTTATTTTCTTATATAATATAATAAATTAGTAATTATATAATATATTAATTTTAATAAATTTATTAATAAATTATTTATAATAGATTATTTATATATAAAGTATAGTATAAAAATAAGAAAGTATAGCTTAAATAATAAGATTATAATTAAATTAAAAAAGGCTAAATATTTAATACTTTAATATAATAAAATTAAAAAATATAAATAAGGATATTAAAATAAGTAAAATAAACTATATAATATAAGAAAAAAGTATAATAAAGTTATATTATTTTATAATATATTAATTCTATAATAAGGTAAGGTATATTAAATTAGAATATTTAAGAATAATTATATATATTATATATAATAATAATAATAATAATAATAAGAACTTAAGTAAAAAAGTTACTTAAAAAAAAGATATACCTTAAGATAAAAATAAACTTTAAAAATAAATAAAATAAGCTTTAAGTTATAAATAAAATATTTTTTATTTATAAATAATACTTTTTTAAAAATATAGTTATAAATTAATAATATACTTATTATATTAATACTTATAAATATAAAATATAAATATTATATTATAATAAGTAAGGTTTTAGTAAAGAAGCTTAGTTTATTATATATATTTTAATAGTTAATATTATTTAAAAGATTTAGCTAAGAAATTAAGCTTAAAATTAGTAATAAACTTATTAAAATAATAATTAAGATTAAGAAATTTAAAAAAAAGATCCTTACTTATATAATTAAAGGATTAAGCTATAACCTTTTCTTAAATAACCTTTAAATATAGTAAAACTTAATTAATTATTATATAACAAAATTATAAATATAGTATAATAAAGCTAAGATATTAATATAAATAATAAGAAAAAAAGAATTATTAAAAATAAAATATATTTATATTATAAAGCTTTTAATTAATAATATATTTATAATAAAATATTAATAAGTAAAAAGATTAGTTTAAAAAGTATATATATAAAAAGTATTATTATAAAATATTTATAAAATACTTATACTAAAGCTATAAGTAAACTTAAAGAAAATTATACCTTAAGAATTTTTAAAAAAATACTTAAAACTTTTTATACTAAAATATTTTATAAAGTTATTATTATATTAATTTAATATTAATATAAAAGTAAATATTTAATAAAATAATAATAATAATAAAGCTTTCTTACCTTAAGGAGCTTTTTATAATATATTAAAAAAAAAACTATTAATTTTTTAAAAAACTTTATAAAATTTTTTAAATAAAAGGTTTATTTAAGTAAATAGTTTAATTATAATAATTTTAATATTATTTATAAAAAAACTAAGTAAAGGCCTTTATTTTTACTATAATTATTAAGTATTAAATTAAATTATATAAAAGAATTATTATTTATTATTTTTAATCTTAAAAATATTTTATAACTTATTTATAATAAAGTAATTTATAAAGCTAAATATAGTTATAACTTTCTATAAAATTTATATAATTAAAGGTTATAAAGAGAAAATAATATTCTATATATATTTTAAGTCTTTTAAATAAAATATTTACTTATTTAAACTTAATAATACTCTTACTATATTTTAGTAATATATTAATAATATACTTTAAAAATACTTAAATAACTTTATTATAATATTTATAAATAATATTTTAATTTATTT
>JAKLNE010000081.1:0-118573 GCA_022814615.1 Waltergamsia citrina | reverse complement strand
AAAAAAAAACAAAAAAAAAAAAAAAAAAAAAAAAAAAAAAAAAAAAAAAAAAAAAAAAAAAAAAAAAAAAAAAAAAAAAAAACCCTCGCTTTGAGGTAATTTTCGTAATACTTATCCTGTGGTTACTGGACAAAATGGTTCCGCTGAATGGGCAATGTGCAAGAATCTCTACAAAAACTTATAGCCTAGGGTAACCAGGTTCAAAAGCGTCAAGGACTAGAAACCTATTACAATACAGGAGATAATTTCAGGGCTATCTTTAATACTTGGCGATGGGGATAGTAGTAGTATTCAATTGTTTCATCGTACAAAATATCTGCAAGTATCTAGGCGATACGTTGTACAACAGCAAATTCCATACTACGTTTCCGTCGCCTTTAGGCACGGTATGCCTGCGCTCCCACATTGTACGATCCCCGCATTTACATGAGCTCTACGCTTGACTTCCTTGACCAGGTTGCGTCTATCAAATGAAAAATATATTGAGGATTGTTGGATTGCTGGTTTTGGAATAAACTACCCTTAGGCTATGCTTTTGGCTAATAGCACTCTATTAAGTTAGGACCAATGAATGGTGTCATCATTTGTCAGCCTAGGATCATGTCAACAAAGGGCGTGAAGTCATCTTCGAATTATCTGCTCGTATTGCGGACTGGGGAATTCCATCAATGAAAGAAGAACCTGCGCGAATTCTTGAGTCCATTCATTCTTTCAAAGTGTATTTCAACCCAACATGGAGAGCTTACAGGAGCTCGCAGTCCAAACTCATGGAGAAGGATTCCCCATTCTCATTGTCCACGGATGGATGATCTCAGGTGCCGTCGAAGCCGCCGACTTTGAGCCAATATTTACAAACACAACTGGTTATCGCCGGATATACGTCGATCTCCCAGGCATGGGAGCTACGCCCGCTGGCAACGTCCAAAGCCTTGATGACATTTATGAGGCGGCCAAAGCATTCATTACGAAGCACTTACATCCTTCACCATTCCTGATTGCCGGCACATCGTGCGGAGCGTATCTAGCGCGCGCATTGGCCTATGAGTTTGCTGAGTCTGTGCAAGGCCTATATCTGCGTGTTCCGCTGGTCGAGCCAGATGATGAGAAACGCAAACTTGACTCTTTTCAACCCGTCCTTGAGGACAGAAACCTCTTGAACACATACGAGGGTTTGGCACAGGAGGATCTCCCCGTCCACACCAAGGAGTATCTCGACAAGGCTCAGCATAAGCGAGAAGAGGTCTTCAAATCAGCAAATGAAGCAGCCGATGAGACAGCACTGAACCCGATCCGGAATGATAAGGCGACTTATCGACTGAACAAGCCCATGCACAGCGCCAAGGAGCCATTCATGTATCCTGCATTGATGGTGACGGGCAGACAGGATAATGTGGTAGGGTATCGTGATTCATGGGCGCTCATGGAGAGTTACCCGCGAGCTTCGTTTATGGCGGTGGATCGTGGGGATCATTCATTCCCGGTGGATGAGCAGGACTTGTTGAAGGCATTGGTGTTGGATTGGTTGCGACGAGTAGAGGAGACTCGTACTCACATGGCGAGGAAACCACAATAAAACAATTGAATTTCGAATTATAAAGGTACGAGTGTTAGTGGAATGAACTTCAAATCCATACTTACATACTAGGATTGTCTCCTAGCGATGCCGAGATGCTGGTGGTGAGCAGGCAATGCGTGGGTGAGATTCTAGAGGGCGCGGGCGGCTCATCAGATAAAAACCTTCTTCATACTCTTGAGTCATCGAATCATTGTATTCATCAAATGAAAAAAAATTTGCCAATAATGCAATACTCATGACTTGAACGTGACATGAATCAGACATCATCATCTCGCTGGTGATATCGACGAGCGTGCACGTGACTCATCACGTGTAGCTCCTCCGCCAATCACCGGCCGAGCATTGTAATCCCTCAGCCGGACCTCACAAATCTCCATCACGTCAAGCCTATCGCCTCCCTCGACTCGACCTCCCAATTCGGCTCACCACCACCCTCCTCCCCTCCCACGACCCCGATCTCCGTATCAATCGGAACGGCCATTTCCTTCCCGTCGCCAACAATGGCTCCCGCCGCGATGCTCGTCCGCCAGCAGCTGCCTCGCGCGGTCGCCGGCACCACCCTCACGACTACCACTCGGGTGGCCGCTATCCGCCAGCAGACGAGGGGATATGCTACGCCCAAGGGCCCGCCGCCGGAGAACTTCCGTACGAGCAAGCGCATGCACTGGCATTGGGATAATGAGAGCACGTTGGATAGGTTGGGCAAGTACTTTCTCATGACGGAGATGGCGAGGGGGATGTACGTGCTGCTCGAGCAGTTCTTCAGACCACCGTAGGTTTTTTTCCTCGATGAATTGAGCCATTGGGTTTTGGGAGGGGATATATGATGGCTGACATTGTGGTATAGTTACACTATTTTCTACCCTTTCGAGAAGGTATGACTACTGAGATCACTCGGGTGTGGACCGGACGGTATGATGAGTTGGAGAGGCTGATGGTTTTTAGGGTCCTATTTCTCCCCGTTTCCGAGGCGAGCACGCCCTCCGACGATACCCCTCCGGAGAAGAGCGCTGCATTGCCTGCAAGCTCTGCGAGGCTGTACGATAATCCCATCACAAAACCGCCATGCCGAACTAGAGACGCTAATCAAAGCAACAGATCTGCCCCGCCCAGGCCATCACCATTGAGGCCGAAGAGCGTGCCGACGGCTCCCGACGCACCACCCGCTACGATATCGACATGACCAAGTGCATCTACTGCGGTTTCTGCCAAGAGTCCTGCCCCGTCGACGCTATTGTTGAGAGTCCCAACGCCGAGTATGCGACCGAGACGCGCGAGGAGCTGTTGTACAATAAGGGTGCGTAACGTTCCCCCTTGAACACATGTACCCGTATACAAGAAATGTTTGGAAACTGACAAACTTGCAGAGAAATTGCTGTCCAACGGAGACAAGTGGGAGCCCGAGCTAGCGGCTGCTATCCGCGCCGATTCGCCCTACAGATAAAATACCACCACCACCACCATCATCACGATTCTTCAGGGGCAAACCCCTGTCTGAAATTACAAAAAATTGAGAGCCATCCGTCGCATAGCCATACCAAAACCTCTATTACCTCTCTTTTTCATTTGTACAATCAACGAACCGGTGCATTTCGCGCAATGGCGGGGGAACTATTGTAACTGGGCCTTGTACATATAGCTAGAGCTCAAGAAGTGTTTCAAACGTGTTCTTTTCTTTCCTATACTTGTGATGAACCAGTAAATATGAGGGATTTTGTTGTTTCTGTCGATATGTTTTAGAGGGTATTTCACATTTTGGTAAGCTTCGGGTTTTGGAGAATTTGAAAGTTTGATTTAAACACTGTTGGATATCTTTAGGTTTCGTCCTGAACGCCTCCACGATGCTCAGCCGGCTCGTGATCCCCCCTCAACGCCAAAAGTTCTATAAAAAAAAAAAAAGTGGTACATATATATACGATGAAAAAGCAAAAAAGAAGGAAAGAAGAAAGTTCTGCTTAATTCTTGCAGTGCACATGCTTGGCCTTCTCAGGCTGTCTCGACGCCGCCAACATCAACTCCATCAACCCAGCGCCCACCTGCGCCATCGAGTTGTGATACTCCTCCTCATTCGGATAAAACGGACAGCTCGAATCCGCGGTACTCGCCTCTCCAAACTCGAGACACAGACCAAACACTTTGCCCGCGTTACACTGCTTGCTGTAGTACCGACCCAGCACGTAGTCGTTGCTCCCGCCGCTGGTAGGGTACAGGCTTACGCTCTCCATGGCTGTGTACCGGACGTCTCCTGCGCGGGTCATGGCGTGGGCCATGGATTCTGAGGTCATGACTTCGAGGGAGAGGTCTTCGGACGTCATGAATTCTTTGTATTGGCTGTCTGGGGGGTCGGTGCCTGTGAAGCCGCGGTCGCCGTCGAATTCCTTGTTGGCGAAGTTTTGTTTGGGGATTTCTGTGCCGGCGTTGTCGTCGCCCCAGGCGTAGAGGACGTCGCCTGCATAGGAGTGCAGGTCGAGGAACCAGGACAGGGAGGAGTTGTACTGGTCGAGGACCCAGACGATAGACTCGACTTCCGGTTCAGAGTGGGCTTTGGCGCCGTGGTAGATTTCTGAACCTGGGTCGTCCGAGGCAGCGGAGCCAATGTTGGCGTCCATGTTGAAAGCCGTCTTGTAGTCCCAGACAAAATCAAAATTGCGGTTGAGATCTACGCCGACCTCTCCCGTCTTGGGGTCCGGGAAGCGGTTCTTGCGCCAGCATGAGCCGGTTTCCTGGTCGAAGGCTACACCGTCCGGGTTGGTCAGGGGGAGGACGACGGCGCCAGCTTCGTAGGCTTTTTGGACTTGTCTGGCGGTGTACCTCTTGTTGCCGTAGGTGAGACCTGTGTTGTTGGCGTGGGCGGCGAGGAGGTCCGCGATGAAGTAGATGGTGTGGTCCGGTCCGCCACGCTCACGAGCATGAATGCCGCTCATAAGAAAAGCACGAGGGGAGTCATTGTCACCGATGACAGCACCGGGAAGCTTAGCACCCTCGTGAGTTTCAAAAGGGGGCGTGAAAAGGTTGACCTCATCCGGGTAGGCAGAGGCTAGACCACGCAGAGCCGAGTCCACCTCGTCAACACCGAGGATGGATTCCTTCTTGGCTTCCGGGTCGGTGGCGATGCCGACGGGGGCGATTGTGCCGTCTCCAAATCGATCACCGGGTCCAATGGGGAAACTGCTGGATTGACGCTTGGAGTGAGAAGGGAACCAGCGTGAGCGGCTAGGGCGAGATCCTGTGGCCTGGAACTCGCGCTCCCCGTCAATTTCCTCGGGAAGCAGGCATGCACTTGCCGTCAGAGCGGCAGTGAGCGGTGCAATGGCAGTCTGGAACTTCATGATGGGCAAAAGGAGTGAGTGAGTGAGTGAGTGAATAGGTGAGCGATGATGTGTCGGCGTTTGTAGGTGTAAAAGGAGAGAACGGGTATATCTAAGAGACCCAGCTCAATGAAAGAATGCACAAACACACGAGACCGACGCCCTGCGAAGATCGATAGATGACGACTGAAGCGAGAAGGAAAGAAGGGCCCAGGAATGAAGTAGTAGCGAGCGAGCGGGCGGGTTAGGTGTAAATATGTACCGGTGGTGAAATCAGAGACATGGCGTTCTCGAGCCATCCCTTCGGGGGCGAGAAGGCAATGTGGAAACACTCCACCACGGCCCTGTCACTGCTTATTCGATGTCACCATAGCAAGAGAGGGGGGGGGACCTTACCCAAATCTAAGGGATCTGCAAGAAACAGCTATGTTTCCAGATGTCTTGCCAGGGTATTCCACAGAGAGAGAAATGGAACCTGTGAGTGTGTGCCAGACGCCGTAGTGGTGCCTAGGTTTGGATCCATTGTGCCTGAATGGGGCAGGATGGAATCGGAGGTATTACACCACTTGCAGGGTCAAACATGGTTGTTGTTTGAGGATCGGCACTGCACGAGGCTGACGCTGTCAGGAACGAGGAAGCAGGTCCGTCCGCGATTTGACTAGTAACTACAGAGTATGTTGACGCAGTGCAACGCTCTAGATGTACAACGGGGTCTCTCCGGCCAAGTTGATTTGATTCGTGATTCACATGCGACTTGAGGGGAACACACAAAGTCCCCGTTTTGACCTCCCATATCGGGGCTGCTAGGTTCAAGTTGAAGTTGTTTGGACATGTCTCTTTTGCGATCGTCATTGCCATTTTACAAGGAGCTGGGTTTCTCTAGAAGACACCGAGAAGGCCGGCCAGAACAAGAATGGTGATTCGTGGTAAATGAGTTGATCGGCGGGTGGGACCCTGGAGCTGGAGCGCACCGTGGAATAAGAGCGAGGAATTGCTCCATATGGGAGCCATGAGTGGCCATCCATCACCTGGTTTTTTTTATGAGCCGTACATAAGCTCGTGCGAATTATAGCAGTTAATCAAGTCCGAGCGAACTTCGTCTGCTGACCTTGTTTGATCCTTATCTCCACAAGATGCTCGGTCTCGGGTATAGGAGTCAAGCTTTGTTTTACGCTTAAGGTAGGCTTGCGACGCGATGTCTTGGACAAGGCGACCTGTGCCGTATGCTACATCATGCCAGCTTCTTCAAATCTTACTTTACTTTTTCTTTTTTTCTTTTTTCTTACCCGGGCGGAGGCGTTCCGTGTCACAGGTTAAGGGCGGCCGATTTGGAGGGCAATCCAGGGGTCCAACTTTGCCTTATTACCCAGACCTTCCAAGAAAGGCAATCGAACTGCCGCTCCGTTTCGACCGGCCTTCCTTCTGGAGCCAAGACGCCCGGAGGCTCATTGGCTATGAACCGTTTGATATCTCTGATGGGACCTGCAGGTTCTTTTTCAAACTAACCTTGCCCTGTCGAACTTTGGTTAGACTACTACCTTACGTACAAGTCAGGTCCCAGCGTTTTTTTTTTTTTTGTTGTTGTCGTATTTTAGATCGCCAAAGTCCCTAATGACGATGCTGGTGGTCCGCGCCGCCCGAGTACCGGCATATGCCAATACTGACCAACCCGAGTGCCTTGGCTGGTTGGCTATCGGCGTTGAAAATCTGGGGCAATCCCGTCGCATGCGGGTTGGCGCGCTGCTGCTGTGCCTCTGCTTAAGGATCAAACGTGGTTATTATCTTTTTTATAACTATAAAACCCTGCGTCGGTGCCTGTTTTGTTTCCGAGCGTGAAGTGCGAGAGTGGTCAGCATGCTTGTTTCAATTGCCTTACCATGTTTGCCGTTGTCGTTCTCGAAGGAAGGGTCTTGAGAATGCAGCTGGTGAGAGCCGGAGTATAGTAGGTTCGGTGTTTCAATACCAACGCTGCATTTGGTGATGCTGCTACGTGTGACTGTGACTGAGCAGAACGTTGACGACAGGGATGTTCCTAGAAGGATGAAGAAGTTATGAATAATAACAAAGGTCGCTTTTACTTTTCGCAACCTTCTGCCTTGATGAGTTATTTAGGAAACGAAGTGAGCATTTTGCCGACCAGCGGTAGAATTGCTCATAACTGGAGTTTTCATTTGTCTTCCAAGAGTGAGCCTCGATCCGCGAGAATAATAGATGTTCTAGAAGTCTGCAAGTCTCGTCTAGCCATATGGCCAAGTTGTCAGAAGGATTCAGGCGGGGCCGCTGATGGCTTCAAATCCATCATTCAAAAACAACCCCCCATGCCTCTCCAAAATCTCACTCAGCACCAACCCTTCAACTGTAATTAGCCTTTTCATCCTCCCATCTCCATCTCCAACCCTCGGACCCTGCCGATCATGAGCGAAACACGGACAAGTCGAGCCTTGCGGGCGAGCCCCATCCTACTCGTGGCTATTTTGATGCTCCGCGCGTTTCTGTTTGCCGAGCCAATCGGCGACGTGTTTGCCGGTTTCATGAAACGCGGCGTCTTTGAGCTTAATGGCGTGGAGATGCCTATCCTGCAGTCGTTTTATCGCGTTCCGCTGCTGGATGAGGTTCTGACGCATACGACGTTGGCTTTTGCGCAGTTGCAGCTTTGGCCGGCGGACCGCGTGGCGTATTGGCAGTCGCTGGTGTTTCTCTCGGACTTTGCGGGCGTGTATGGGCTTTGTCTGCTTGAGTCTTGTCGTCCGTCTAATAAGGGTACAGTGCTGCAATAGTAAGTGGGAAACTATTGAATTATTGTTTCAAAGCGATAGAGGGTGTCCAGCAACTAATTTGAAACCTTGATATAGCCCTCTCTTGCTCGCCTTTGTTGGCCAGTTCGTGCCTGTTGGTCTAGTGATACCCTTTTACCTGTTTGCGGCCTATATCACGGCTCCTAGCAGTGAAAATGCTCCGGCGTCTCGAGCGATTACATCCAGCGCCCAGACCGCAGCAGTTCTCCCTGCTCTTATCTTGGCCTATCTAGTGCCAAACTTTGCCTGCTACTTCCATCCAGACATGCAAGCGCGCCATTGGTGGAACTGGGTGTGGCAGCTATATCCTGTCTGGGGATCGCTCATCTTCTTCGTAGCCAGCCGCATCTTCGCGCCATTGTCATCTTCTCCCAAGACCACTACTCGATTTATAGTCGCTTTCATGGTCGTGCTCTGCACAGGCACGCACTGGTACTCACGTATATGCTCAGAGTCTACTTGGGTGGAGGAGTTTGTTCCAGAGTACCTCATTTCGGGACCTGAAGACGCTTTTGTGGCGATGAGAGTCCTCATTCAGTACGACTGCGTCTGTGTGTATAGTTCAGTGACGCTGTGGCTGTTGTTTCTTCTACGCGATCTCAAGGCCGCGGGTGAAGTACACGTCTCGTACATTACTATGCTGGTTGTAGCCGGGTTGAGTGGTGTCGTGCTCGGTATTGGCTCCACACTGGTGTTGGGATGGGCATGGAGAAACGAGGTTCTATCTGCCAAAAGATCTGTTAGTAAAAGTCAATAGTGTGCTGTGATAAAAAGTAACTTGTTGCTTTGGGACACATTGCCTGTCAATTGATTGTGGTGTTCTTTCAATATATCAAAGAAACAAAAGCACGAGAAAGAGCATCTGAGATGATATTCCACCATAGTCAACCACATAATGACTTGACCTCCACAAAAGTATTCATTTAAATAGCTAAGCTAGACAGAACACTATAGAAGCATTTTGAATTCTTGTCAATCATCTTTTTCATTTTCAACCCCAAAATGGCCTCTCTCGATTGTATCGTCGAATGGCTCCCGGGTAGTTCACTCATCCTCACCAACACCCAATCACACCTCTTCACAATCCGCTGACTAACGCACCTCCTTCACCATTCACGTGACCCTCTCATTGGCCAGTAGCAACAGCTCGCCGCTAAGCTCCAGCAACTCCATCCCAGCCCGCGAGAAATTTATCATCACCAGCATCAAACCAACCCTCTCTCTCTCTCTCTCTCTCCAACCCGCCCACTCTCCGCCCGACACATCCTAACCAATCCCTTCCCAATCAAAAACATCAGCCCACCATGTTCCGCACCGCTCTCCTCCGTTCGGCCCGCGCCGTCCGCCCGGCCACCGTCTCCTCGCGTACTTTCATCACCGCCGCCAGGCCCGTCCGCGTCGCCGCCATGGTGCCCCGTGTTCAGAGCGTGCAGGCCGTGAGGATGTACAGCGCTGGTGGCGCTTTGAACCAGCAGGAGGTTGAGGGTCGCATTATGAGCTTGCTGCAGGGATTTGACAAGGTGAGTTTTTCCACTACGACCGAGGTTTGCTCGGATATATATGCGTCATCGTCAGGGAAGAGGGGAAGCTTTGGCTTTGGTCAATTGGAACCTTTGGTTTGATCTGCTTGCTTCCTGATGATGGGGCTTCGAGATTTTTTCTTTTGCTATTGGGGGACTTGGCTAACTCGTGACAGGTCAACGATGCTTCTAACGTACGTCGCGGATACTACCCGAACTAACCCGATCAATACCATCCGTAATCGAATATCGTATATTTACTAATAATTGCAGATCAAGCCCGCCGCTCACTTCGCCAACGACCTCGGTCTTGACAGCCTCGACACCGTTGAGGTCGTCATGGCCATCGAGGAGGAGTTCAGCATCGAGATCCCTGACAAGGACGCCGACAACATCCACTCCAGTATGACCCTGAACATGCCCTGAACCAGAGAGTGAACCCTGTTGGAAGTAATACTGACTTTGCTGGTGCCAATAGTCGAGCAGGCTGTCACATACATCCTCAACCAGCCCGATGCTTCTTAAATTAGGGGAGAGGAACGCGAAAGATACGGAACCGAGAGATATCCGAAAAACCCGTCGCGAGTCAAACTCTTCATCATCACTTGTACGACTACACAAACTTCCTTTAGAACCGGGGGAAAAAACACAAATGAACTACGTAAAGCGGAAGCGAAGGGGCAATTGTTGTGGGAGAACCGCTGGAGATGAATTCCAGATGCTGGGGGCATATATGAGAAAGGAGATGGAGATGAGCTGGAGTGAAGCATATCAGGACTACATGTCCTTGTATTAGTGTATAGAACCAACCTCTTACTTGTTTTACCATGGGAATGGCTCCAAGCCCTTGTGACGTGGATTTACTTGGTGAGGTCAAGGGTCAACTAAGAGACAGCAGTGCGGCGAGTTATGGGCGAGTCCTTTACGACTGACTAAACGTCATGCTGATCATTCATGATATCTGTGTGCCTTCTATGCTCCACCACTAAGCAACCCGCTACAGATGCACGAGCCTGCTCTTGATAAAAGAAGGCATTCGCCAATCGAGTCCTGTCCGACCACATAATCCCGATGACAAGAGTCCTCTCTATGGCCCGACACATCCGTAGACCCTTCAGGGTACGTAGAAGTAGCTCGCCTTAACAAAGAGAGCTCTGCCCATCTATCCAGAGACCTGTAGTCTACCATCGTAGGCAACTTCTTGTTGCCATCAACCAACCACCCATAAGTCAATCATCCACCCGTCCAGTTCAAAATTCAAATTGCGCCGCCTCCGGTTGAATAGCCCTGCGGCCAGAGCCTGCCGTTGAAAACAAGGAAAAGTAAAGAAAAAATCGCTGCCATGGTCGTGATTTTGGTAAGAAATCGCTAGGCTTGCAACTGTGCACACTCGCACTCTCCCAAAAACACAGGAGACAGATAGTTAAAAAAAAGAACTCAAACTCCAAAGAAAGCCATGTAACCGACGGCCCCTGTTTTTTGTTGCTGTATGAGATCCGAAAGCGGGCGACCGCCGTACGCCTCCAAAGGGAAGCAGATTTGAAAAACAAAAAAGGAACAGTTGATTATTAGATCCGATCCAACCAAAAAGTTCGTATGATGAGGAAAAGCTTTTTTTGTCTTGCCGTGTATATCGCCAAAGGAACGTGATTCATATGTAGATTTCATAGATCATGGGAGTCATGATTGGACAAAATTCAAAAAAGGGTCTTTTGCGTCATGCATCATGGGTTGTCACCGGCCGTTGATGGCCATGTTTTCTTTGGCTCCGTTGGTATGCCCTTTGGCGCCTGCAGCAGCGGCGCCGGCATAGCTTCCCCAACCGCCCATGTTAAGGCCGGCGGAGGCTCGCTTGCGCGCACGGGAAGCGGTAGCGTCGTCTTCCTCTTCCATGCTGAAAACGAAGTCGGGGTCCTCTTCATCGATAGGGGTGGTGAAGCGGCCCGTCACGGATGAGCTAATGCTACCACTTGATACATGTCTTTCCATATGACGCTTCTCACCCCCGGACGAGCCATTACGTGCAGTAGATGGATGTAGGAGTGGGCTGGCGTTACCCGAAGGATCATCAATGTGGCTGCGCTGTAGTTGCTGTGATAAGACAGACATCGACTCGCTGCCCGATCGCATGACGGATGGACGGCCGGAGCTGTCCATTTCTTGTGCCAATGTCGAGTTCCGCAGAGGGCTGCCGACGTGGCCAAAGGCCGAGGCAGCATTACGAGCTGATCGAGAGAGATCATCTTCGTCCTTCTGACGAGGGTATACAGGTCCCCACCGTCCGGGGCTGGATCCAATGGGACTGCCGAACCTGATTGCGTCGGCATTTACGTCGTCATGCCGGATAGACCCGCGACGGGCTTTTTCGGCTGGCGTCAGTAGGTCCTGCAGATTTTCGGGCACGTAATTCTCGGGCACATTGTCGCTGTTATCGTCAAAGGCGAATTCGGCCTCCCAATCGCGGTCGACTGCGGACGTCGTCTTGGGCATACTCGAGCTGAGCATCTTGGAACGGGCAAAGCGTGAAGAGTGCATGGCCCGTTTGCCAAAGTATTCGTCGCCGAGCGCACCGTTGCCGAGCTGGGAGTTGGTGGGGCTGCCCGCAGTGGGCGTGACGAGATGCTCGGAGGAGCCAAATGCCGAAGTGTGGAGTAGTTTGAGCGTTTCTGATGTGCGCGAGTCTTTGGCGTTGCTCAAGGATGGCGTGGGGGACTCGAGCCCAAACTTGGAGGGCACTGACGAAGGCCAGGGGGCGTGAGGGAAACGGGCAGCGTTGGAGATGCCATTGGAGTCGAAAGAGGCGGGGAGAGGTGCGTCGAGGACGGATAAGCCCTTGCTGTTCAGTGGTGAGAGGCCAAGTCCGAACCTCGAGTCCTCGTCCCGTGGGGAACCGTAGTTTGACCCGTTGTGAGAGTAGGGAGCGTCGATTATGGGAATACCATTGTCGAGGCTCGGCTGGCGACCGAGGTGATGGTTCTGGCTCTGACGATCGTCGGGGAAGGCAGAGTTGTAGTTCGGCTGGTCGGCACGGTAGAGGGAGTTGGTCAAGGCGCTAGACGATGTGGGAGGTTGGGAAGCACCGTTGTGCGATGCTGGGTGTTGCGGAGGTGAAGTCGCGCTCTGGGTTTGACGACCCTGAGCCAGACCGACCGGTGTCGTTCCTATCGTAACACCATTCTTGCCGTAGTTGATGCGCCGGCCGTCGGGTAGGACGTGAATATTGGCGCATTTCGGACCGAACTTGCAGTTTCCCTAAGCTCCGAGTCAGCTTGGCCACGAACATCCAGCTGAATTGGACAGCTGAGGCTCTCACCTTTGCAAAGTATTTGCAGACAGTCTCTGCGGACACGCCTAGATCATGACTGAAAGGACAGGCGTTGCCGGCTTGACAGGCGCCCTGGCGAAAGAACTTGCAAGGCACGTGCGAGGTATCTGGACCATGAATGTTAGCACCGAATGACGACATTGCAGCTTGAGCCGCAATGATGGAAATAGAATCAATTGCTAGCAACAATATTGGGGAGATGAAGGAGGATAGTCACGTACTAGGAGGACTTCGTGGGCCTTCGAAGCGGGCAGGCGGCATACTAGTATTGCGCTGGCCGTTGGGAATGTTGAGGCTGCCCGTTCGCGTGTGACGATGGTCGGGCATGGTGGGAGAGCGAGAGCGAGTCTCGAGATGCGAGACTCGAAACCGTTGGTTTGTTTCGGTCGACACAAGAAAGTTGCTCCCGAGGATCTCCGACGTGATGAAGAAGACCCAGCAGGGGAGAGGCAGCGGAGTGAGGGCGGCGATGGGGGGGAAGAGAAAGAGAGAATAAAAGCAGAAATGAGGTTGGTGTGGATGGAATTGGGGACGATGCCTTAGCGCACGATGGAGCGAAGGCGGGGGCGGGCAGTAAGTATGATGGTGGTGGTTTTTTCAATTCAGGCCCCTCAGCGCTGGTCTTTAGCGGACTTTAGCGAGCGTTAGTGGGGTCCCGGTGGGATCTGGGTGTGCTCTTCAGCGGTCCACGGCAGTCCAACAGCGGTCTTAAGGCGCTGGCGGGGCCGTGAATCGGAGTGATTGGCCGCCGGCAACCGCTGTAACTGCGCTGTTAATGCGCTGGTGACGCTGGCGTGGTAGCGCTAACGGCCCGGCGGGCAGCAGCAATAAGGTAACTTGCCAGTGAAGAGCAGTAAGGTACCTTAAGTAAGGTAAGGTAAGGTAAGGTGATACTCCGAGTCGGAGGCGCAGGTGATGATGGCCAGGTTTAGTAGAGCGATTCTAGACCACCTGATAATCTTGGTACAGTCGATGCCACCCTCCGCGTTGATCACCCTTGCGACAGGGTGTTGAGTTGATTGGCGACTTCCTGGACGGGTATCGGACTGCGGCGATGATCGAAGAAGGGAATGTCGTAAATCGCTTGGGGGCTAGATCAGGATAGATGGATAGATAGACAGAGAAGTGTTGTAGGCCAGAGTATGTAAAAAGCGAGTGGAAAACAGAAGGACGTCGTTGTCTTCACGCTCTCCCTCTCCAGAGGTTTAATATCAGGTTGGAGACAACCCTGGACGGACTGATGCGAGGCTGCAGCGGTGGATATCCACGGTCATCTGCGCCTCTTGATACGCCCTGTGACTGTGACGAGCCAGGCCCCTTTCCCTGCCTTTTCTCGATTTCCCTTCACTCTTTGCTTCCAAAGCTCGGTACCTAAGGCCGTAGGAGAACTGGAGAGAACTACTCTACCTAGCAGGACATCAATCACCTTGAGGATATGGTCTTGTGCGTCAGACTTCCCAAAACGGCGAGATGTGCTTCCAGTCCGCTCGACCTGTCGACTTACATGCTTCTCGTGCTACCTGACCAAGTGGGCAAAAGGTATGGTAATACGGCAGTGATCACAAGAAAGGAGAAAACGGCAGTCGTCCCCATAGAGGCCCAAAGGTCGTAATATATGGGATTACAAAACCCGTATCAGACATTGGGGATCTGCTAGCCAGTGGCAATGCTGCTCTCCGGGGTCTTGGTGATGTACTGTGATGGATGGTGGTGAGAAACGTGAAAGTGGTGTGGATGGTAATAGCTAGTAGGGTCTCACTGACCTCTAGACCGCGAAAAAAAGCCATGCTTGAGCTTGCATTCCAGTGATCTGGGACAGCGTGAACAGCGCGTGGAAGAGATATTGGTTTCTGACTCTTGTCCGTAATAATCATGCCCCCAACTCGCCTTCATGTCTCTCCTCCACACTGCGTAGACTCACCTCAGCTGCTGTCGATGCTGTTTTCCATTTCTGGTGTCCATTCCGCAACCACATCGTATTATTTGTCGTAGAGCGGGAGCTTTCTCACTGCCCAAAGAGCGGATTCAGGCGCAGCCTTTGACTACCGCAGACGCCGTCGCGTATTATCGTGTACTAGTGTGTGGCACGGTGTTGGACGGGCAGGGCTTGGCGAGACCA
Source organism: Waltergamsia citrina (assembly GCA_022814615.1). Taxonomy (NCBI): domain Eukaryota; kingdom Fungi; phylum Ascomycota; class Sordariomycetes; order Hypocreales; family Bionectriaceae; genus Waltergamsia; species Waltergamsia citrina. The sequence goes on along the minus strand of JAKLNE010000081.1, from coordinate 103,930 downwards.
TCGAGCACGAGGACAGCGTGCAAACGCCGGACGGAATAGGATCGGGATGATTATCAACGGCCATCCGCAACGGCCCGTTGTAGCCGCAGCAATGGCGAGGATCACGATATGCAAATTTCACATTTACAAGGAGGAGTGCTAGGTAGAATTGGTGTATTCCACGATTGGCAGTGGCCTCTGATAAGATAATGGAGTGCGCCTTCTGTGATGGCTTCCCTGTATCAATGAGGAAAGTACAGCCCGACACTGCGACTTCCCTTTACATTTTACTTCACGTCAAGTTAAACGCTGCTTGTCACGCTCAATTTTCTGAAACGCCGAAATTTACTTCTTTATCATCACCTGCTATCCTTTCTGTCAACCTCATAACCCAAGAATCTCCATCAATGATCTATCGATCGATATGTCTCTGCAGGTTGGATCTCGGTGACAAATCTGGAGTGAGACTACCTCAGTACGAGTACGACGCGTCTTGCTGGCTAATTGACTGATGGTAGTTGACGTGAGCGCGCCTCCACGGATACGTCTTGTCTCATTCATCACCGTGACACTCATCATCCATCTCGTCATTCGCCACTCGTACTCGTCCTCGTCTTGCTAGTCCGATGGCGACCCTGATGCGAGCCAAACCCCGGCCGGCCCCGGTATATCCGCAGTCGTATCTCGTCACCAGGACACGAGCACGGATCCTGCTCACCTGCGCAGCAAGTCTGTCTGCAAGTCTGTCTGCAAGTCGCCCGCCACCTGGCCAACCATATCATCTGCCTTACCACCGCCTTCACCCGATTTGGTACCTCTTGCTCGTCAGCTTGCGTGAGGTATCCTGCCCGAGCGGCGAACTGGGCTAGGCCCGCCTCGGTCGAAGAAGCTCCTATCCAGTTTCGTCTTGTCATCAGCAGCAGCTAAGCATAGCTCCATGATTAGTGTGCAAAAGCTGTGTGACGTGATTCGTCGACCACCGATCTAAGGGAAAACGGAGGTGTCGACTAGAGCTCTCACTTCACCATTTACGGCACCATCTGATGCCTCATCCAGTTTCCTCCTGCGCTCTCGTGTGACGAAACGCTTGAGCCACTTTACTCGTACATCTAGGCCTCCCGTATCCTCCGTCGACGTTGACGAGAGGCAAGCGGGAAACGCAAGGCAGTCAAGGCTTGGCCTGAAACATCCATGCTCTTGTCTCCACCACACTGCGTCTTGCAGACCTGCATGACACCCATTCAAGGCTCCGTTGCGCGTTGGTCGAATCAGTTACTCACAGGGAGGGTGGGGGCATCTCCGGGGGAAACCAGCTGGTTTAAGGGTCTCTAGCACAAGCAATGGTTGGGCTCCGGCCGCGACAAGCGACAGGCTGTTCGGAGCTCGATCTGGCAGCGGCCATATCAATGAGTATTTTGGCATTCGCCGGCTGGAACGCATACTGGCCCAAGGTGTTGCTGTGATGAGTATCGAAGACCCTGCTGCTGCAATTACAGACAGCCAGTCACAATACGTGCCGAGTTGCAATCACGACGAAGCAATCAACTCAGTACAACTTAATTATCCGGACGAGTTCACTATAGCCGACGTTATTTCTCCTTGCTCATCCGCAATGCAGATCTCAGCTGGGTCTCATGGGTTTCCTCTCCGTCCGACTGACGCCAAGGCCACACCATTGGGCTGTTCTGGCAACGTAAACGACCGGACTGGAAATGCTTTGCGTATCCCATAGCACCATAGTGATACCCACGGTCTAGGTCCTTCACCAGCATCGACTCATGCTTTGGTCAACTTGCCATCGTCAGCTAACTTTCGCAGCAGATGCCATGGCTGTCCCCCACCTACCCCGCTGGCCTGCATAGAGTTATCGTCATTGCAGTCGATGGTGGACAATGTCCGTGGGCTTCGGATGACCGAACTTAGAAGCGTAATGCAAACTTGACCACCATCAGCCGAATCTCCGAGGCCACCATTCACCTCCTACGCCTCTTCACCAAGACAACAAGCGTGCTTTGATGGTTGTCTGGGCTTGTCCGTTAGCCTCTAGTCTCTATAAGTGCAGTAGTCTCGCTGTTACCATTGCGCCCTCTAGTCAAATCCTCGTTGGCCCAGGATCGATTGCAGGTGTTCGCAGGAAGAGATGCAAATCCTCCAGATCGGCGGCTTTAGACATGTCGCGGCGGCCACGATCGCCATCTGCCATGTACCTGCAATGCTACCACCTGCTTTGAATGCCGTGCCCATTACCCACATAGATGCAATGCATTAGCAAGGGTGGGCTTCGTGCCGAGCCTCTAAGCTCACACATACACAGAAACCACAAGATCAGCCTCCACACTTTCTGAGAAGGAGGGTGGCCATCGACATGTCTCAGGCGGATGACCACACAATATCCGACATTGGCGTCCTTAGGCGCTCATAACTTGGTCATTTGCGTCTTTGCACGACACCATCGCTTTCCTACGATGCTCCCGCAGCCTTGCAGATTACCTTGGCTCTGATGCAGCCATCTTCGTATCGATCACTGCCGTGTCCGCCTGACTTTGCGCATATTAGAAGCTGTGAGTTTCATCTGGTTTGTACTCTTCATATATTTGAAATAGACACCGAAAAATGCCAGTAAGACAAGAACCGCGAGGCTCTGATTTGAAAGCGGCTGGCTTAATTACCCCAAATGGTCGCTTAGCCATTCGCCCATGCTGCCCTTAGTCATACTCAGGAGCTTGTACTAACCTGGGCTTCCTTGGTGATGGATGTACTCATATATCTTCATCCCCTAAGAAGCTAATGCGCCGCTAGGATGTGGACCAGACCTTCGCTGGCTCTCGGTGACCAGGGTTGGACGGGCTGGTCCGCATACTTATGAGCCCATAGGCCAGGCCGTCTGTGTTTATGCTTAGGATGGATTTTGAATCATCACGAATCATTGGGGATTCATTTCTAAGCGGGAGATATGATGCATTCTACTGATCGCCTTATTTTTGATAGCCACCAAAGGCCGGGTACCTTGGCCATATTCGTCATCTGCTTATGCTTGACTTGGAGCTCGTTCACATCCCGTGGACATCTAGCCAGCATGTACGAGTAGCGACTGTTACGACACCTCGTATGACCAAACCGAGACGCCCCAGACTTTTCCAAAACGGCAACCCCATCGAGCTCCGGTACTAGATATTGCCACCCCGGGACTTTTCTCCCGAGTTGCCTCCCCCGGATTTTCATTTTTGGGGGGAAACCCAACATTCACCTTGGCAATTCGCTACCCTATGGACGGTTCACATTTTTATACTCGTAGCAGCAGCATCGTGACAAATCGTTTCTCTCCCTCTCATGTCATATGATCGTAGGCCTGGAGCACATGTAGTTGTAATTCAGTGACATCACATTACAACTCTGGCCTCGGCGTTCTTCGGCAATGATTCTGCTGATCAGTATCCCGATGCGAATATAGTAGGTTAGATTGCCACCCTAAAAAGCTTTGCATCGTGCACTACTGTGCAAGTCAGCTGTGGTCTCTTTCTCTCGTTTCCAGTTCTATCACCCTTCAAGGACACATCAAGTCTGAAAACATGCTAGCTTGTGTAACACGAGATCAGCAATTCTCTGCTAGTGAGTTCTGAAGGGCATAGTGTAATATTTTAAGCACTCTAGTGCCCAACTATTGGACAGGGCGCTGATTGGAGCACATTTGACATGTGATGACCGATGCGAGGCAATGTTCGCGTCTTGGATGCACAAGGGGAAATAGGGCCCGAATGGTGTTGTACGATGGACGAATTGAAACGTAGGTGATTGTCACACGATGCTCTCGAGTCTGTTTCTAACGCTCTGGAGGACAGGCCAAGAATCATGGACGTATCTCTTAGAACAATTCTAAGTCACCAATAGACATCGCATGTCCATTACTTGAAGCTTTGACGCAAGCACAACGAACCATCACATATTTACACTAATTACCAAGGCGAGTACCAAAAATATTTGTCATAGAATCTAAACTTAGCAATTTCATAACCCATATTATATTACATCGAATCGTTCCTTCTAAATGAATGCCCAAAAACGCCTTCCGCTAATGCATGCTAGGGTATCGGCTCAGCTACTTGCGCTTCGGCATCAAGTCCTTGAGATCGCGCTTCTCATTGCGGTCAATGTTGCACTTGTTCAAGCAAGCCTCAATTCCGAGGGCAATGTTGGCTGGGATATGGTCACGGAAGCTCTCAAGATCGGCTCCGTTGAAAGTGACAGGCCCACCGCCCAGAGTGGCGGCGATGACATCGTCATCGAGGGCAAAGAAGTTCTGAGCAATCTGGCTCACACCAGGATCCTGGTCGTTGAATGAGGCGACGAATACAGCCTCCTCGCAGTCGGGGTTGAATTCTTGGTGGATGGCGCCCTGAGGGAAGACACTCATCTGGAATGTCTCCATGGTGTTGGCAATGGGCTTGACATTGTTCTCAATCACAAAGTTGGTGACCAAGCGGCCCTTGACAATGATGTTCAGTTCCGTGCCACGGGGGTGAACATGTGCCGAGTTCATGCCGCAGGGACCGAGGAAAGCGACGGTCATGGAAGAATCCAGGCCGATGAGGGCCGGCATAGTCTTCGCATTGGCGGCGACGGAAATACCGCCCAAGCCCTTCTCGGAAGCAGCACCCTCCGGTGGGTCGAGGTCGGCGAAATCGAAGACGTAGTCACCGGGCTCGTTAAGAAGATTGGCACGGTCCTCCTGTCGGGGAGCTGTGAAGAGCTTGGTGATCAGATCGGGATCGCCGGCGCGAGTGTTGACGGGGACGATGGGCGGGAGATAGTCATCGATATCGTCCCGTCTCTCAATCTCATTCCGGGCCTGGTTGGTGGCGGGGACAGCGGCAACGAGGGCCGAGCCCGCAAGCATAAGAAGGGAGAAGGCGTGCATTATGGATGAGGTATAAGTTGTCGAGAGGGTATCGTCGAAAGGGTATCAATTAAGATGTGAGTGAGTGAATGAGCTTGAGCTGAACTGAACTGATGCATAATAGAAAAAATAGGGACGCGGCCGCCTTAATGTAGAAGCACGCGAAGCACCTTCGGACTCTTCCTCCCCATGGCCATTTGCATTCTGCTCTGATTTTGGCATGTCAGCCATCAGCAAATTTCTTGAGTCAGCACCCAAAAATAGTAAAAGAAGCTGGGCGGACAGGGTTTAGTCTGTGGACTAGACTGAGCCTTGGGTGGTTCTAAGATCTTACATTACCCAGCCCCATGTGGCCAGCACAGCAATACAGGTAATAGGGCTGGAGCTGACAGAAGCGCAGCCAATGCTACTCATCATGGGGAGGACAGGGGTCCGCATGTCCGCAGCGACTTGCATTTAGCTTGATCATGGAAACCCAAGCTCGCGCACGCAGCCTAAGATGACATGCCAAGATAGTGTGGTCCGAAGGCCTCATACTCGTTAATCACTTGTTCACTCTGTTGTCGTCGCGCGCACACACACACACATATAGCGAGAGAGAGCCAGATATAGTTGTCACGTTTTGTCTTTCTGACTCTGGGGCGCATTTGTTACACCATACCGAGCCGGTCGCTTGTTCCAAACAAATAATAAAACACACGGAATTAGCAACTTGCGAAAATTTCAATGCCCGACCAAAAAAAAAAAAAAAAAGGATGGCGGTGTCGTGGAAAGCTTCAATGCTATTACTCTTGGAATGATAATTCGCGCTGACACGCTTAATTAGCGAATCAAGAAACAGCTAACTCCTCTCATAAATGTCTATAAACACAGTCAGCTTGAAATTTCCCGTTGCAAGGGTACCAGGGGCTGTGCTTAACTGACATTGGGCTAGCTTCACCTCTTTTCTGCTTAGCAAGACTCGGAGCTCCAGGGGTCATGTGGAATTAGCAAGCAAGCTACTGCTTATGTGCAGCCAGCCAAGCAGAACCCTCCACCATGGCTGGATATCCCCGAATCATGGTACTGGATTGGTCTCATCGTGTATCTTGCTGAGAAACAAGTTGCCTAAAATTAAAAGATCACCTAAGTTCAAGTAGTGCGAACTTGGTGCGACCTCAGCAGTGAGATCAATGAGAGCAGGGAGAGCAATGGAAGCAGGGAGCAAGTGGAGTAACTCAAAAATGTTTACATGATAAATTTGCCTATTTTTGATCTTTGTACGATCTTGATGATATTTACTCGGTCAAGCCCCCGTTGACCCACCGGTTGAGCAGATCCAACGCACCCTCGGGCTGGTTGTATGGCACAAAGTGCCCAGCCTCAAAGACTTGCACAAACGCAAAGTTCTCCGCCGTTGTCAGATTTCCATACTGCTCATCCCCAACCTCCAACGGCTGAACCTTTGCATTGTTGAAGGCCTCCTTGCCCGGCCACTCGAGCGCCTTGGTCCATGCGCGGTTACCCAGCCAGTTGCAAATGTAGTCCGCGTCGCCGGCGTAGATGAGGACGGGAATCTTCTCGAGGATATCCGGGATCATCAGGTGGATGGGCTTCATCCAGTCTCCAGTCTTGGTGAACTCGGAGTACACGCCGTTGTCGCACTCTTCGTAGCTGGTGTCGACTTCCACGCCGAGGGCTTCCTTGGTTGTGTCCTTGTTGAGGAAAGCTTCGGAGCCGCTGTCGATGGGCTTGCTCTCCGGGCGGACATCGTAGACGTCGGCGCCGGACTGGGAGTAAGGGTTGAAGAAGGCGGCGTTGCAGTAGTCGAAGGCGTCCTGGCAGGAGCTGAGCTCGCCGTCGTAGCAGCCCTTGATGAGGGACTGGCACTCGTCGAGGCTGTCCTCCATGGTGGAACAGTCTTGCTCGTCGAGGACGGCCTCGTAGCCACCCTTGCCGCAGGCCATGGGCTGGTAGTACTCGTACTGGGTGTAGGCGTCGGTGAGACCGTTGCCGATCATGATGGACTTGAGGTTGATGGAGTCGTTGTCCTCAGCCGTGACGATGCGGTGACCCATGGCGGGGATGTAATGCCCGGCGTAGGACTCGCCAGCAATGTGGAAGTCTTGCTCAGCGTAGTCGGGGAAGGTGTCGAAGAACAGTGTCAGCAGGGCGTACATGTCATCGGCGGCTGCGGCAGAGCTGCCGGTGGCGTTGGAGTTGGAGTAGGAGTAGCCGGTGTTGACGGGCTGGTCGATGAAGATGACAGAGGCGTTGTTGTTCCATGAGTACTCGTTGTGGATGACCTCGCCCTCGGGGGAGATTCTGGCAGGGCCGAGTTCTTGGAAGAGGCCGACCATGGAGGAGCAGCCGGGGCCGCCGTTGAGCCAGAGGATGACGGGGTCGGTCTTGGGGTCGTTGCGAGACTCGAAGAACCCTATGATATTCAGTTAGAGAGGACAATTTAGACTAGCGGCGGGGAAGATATTGACTTACAGTAGAACAGATGCTTGTCCTGCTGGTCATTGTCCAAGTAGCCACTGAGCTGCTTCACATCATCAACACCCAGAGAGCCAGGGTCAACCTCCTTAGAACGAAGCTTGAAGTTGCCAATGTCGAAAGCATCCACATCCGCGTCCAGATCGACAGCACTCGATGACCCAGCGCCAGCGGATGGCTTGCCCCCCTTCTTGATAGAGAGGTCAACACCCTTAGAGACGTAGTCCCAGGCGCTGTCCGGCTTGCGGTTCACCCGCTTGTGCAGATGCGACTCAGCACCGGAGCTGAAAGCACGAGCGGCGACGGACGAAGCCGCGCTGAGAGTCAGAGCAATGCTGGAGAACTTCATGGTGGGCGATCGTGAAGCTGGGAAGGGCAAATGCAATGATCAAACGAAACAGAAACAGTTTCCCATGACGTGCGGGCTCTCCATAATTAATATAATTACATATGGTAATCGCCCTGCCTAGCTTCAACGCTTTTGCGGCTCTCCCCTTAGGAGGGGAGGGCCTTTTGCATAGATTGGGAACCCATGTAGGCCTGCCTAATGTGGATGGATGGCACGATTGACCAATGTCGGCAGCTCAACGAGTCAGGGGAACCATCGTCACACCGGAGAAGGACTGTAGATCTTTATTCGCGGGTCGCACGATACAAAGTGCGCAGCCATGCCGACCGCGCAGAAATTGGGGCTGAAACGCCAGCAGTTGATTGATGGAGACATTGTCATGCCCAATGCTGCGCTTCTTCCCACCCACCCATTGTTTCGTTTGATAGGTGACAGGGGGCGACGCGAATGCCGACTTGGCAAAAGTGCCGTGCCCGGCGCGAAAATGTTATGGAGTTTGTGGGAGGATAGCTGCCTTTTGTTGGTGTTTCATGATTCGGGGTAGAGAGAAAAAGGGTTCCACATCCGTTGCCGTGTTTCCGGACTGGCAGAGATCGGGCTGCCTATCGTGGGAAGAACAGAAGGGCCGTTTCGGGAGGATAACCTGATTCGAGCGTGGGTTTTGATAGGAGACATGTGAAGATCAAAGCTAAAGAAGTCCTTTTGTTTTAGGTACGGCTATTAATTCCGAGTCATTGAGGTCTTTGTCAAAGGATCATGCGAGCAGAGCCGCTTGAGCCAGCTAAGCATGGCGAAGTGACGGCTATGTATCCACATGGTCATGGCTCTTTGGTTGAGGGCAACGCCGGAGCTTCAGTCTCCATGGGATAAGCGTCACGCGACAAACGTAGGTCGAGGTACAAGTGTCGGTTGTCAACTTTTATCTTTAAGTAGAATTACATAACCCTCCTGTGCTCATGAGAGACATCCGGAGAGGACATCTGGGGAAGAAAGACATTGCGGGGAGCCAGCATGTTTCTGGATCCCCACCATTCTCCTAGTTCCTGGGCTTAATCCCCTGTGAGCCAATTGCAGCTGGATCCGTGACACTAGTGTAAGCCAGCGACCTTGGTTTGCAACAGAACAGAAGAAGATTTCTGGTGAGCCTTGAGGCTTCACTTTGAGAAGTCATGTTGCTTGGGTCGAGGTCTGGGGTCATTTCGTTGACTGGGTGTTTTCGAGTTGCTTGGCGGCTACTCGGGCTGGGCCAAGGCTTCCAAAGGGTGGGGTTCTGTCTGGAGTACGCTACTTACCAACAGGACACTTACATAACTGATTAAACTCGAAGACGGGTCATCTCTGTCTTGGTAAGTTATGATAACTACACGAATCGCCTCACTATATCTGGACGGTAGAGTCGACGCATGCTTTTTGGGACAGCTTGCCCATATGGTAAAGAATCGCTCGATTCCACAACCTAAATTGACTTGCGTCGCTGTCATTGACAAGGCCCTCTATCATGGATATTTTACTGACATTGATATTAAAACGGCTCTTATAACATTTTGGAGTCAACAGACACGATGTTACTCCTACTTCTAGATGTTGCCAAATACCTCGTCTCTATCCCCCGAAAGGTTATTCTTGTTAAAAATACTAGCTCGTAAAGCATTGCTGGGTTCTACCCGCGATTTTTAAGCAGCGAAATTAGCATCGTGGTTCCGAATAAAAAGGGATTTGTAGGCTCGTTCGAGCTCTGTAAAAGTATTCTCGATGCGAGCGCAGCCACAGGGCCTTGGTGTACCAAGAATCATCTGTAGGTACGGGAATGCTCTGTTATAAAAAAGTCTGAATGAAATAGTGAAGATAGGAGATAAAGTACCGAGAATAGTCTGAAGGAACCAACAAAGCTCGATCGTTACGGATACCGAGCCAAATCCACGCGGCGATTTGCACGGGCTTGATGCTACTAGGAAACTGAGGATCCCCGGGCGGCTCGCCGGCTTGCCAACTGAATCCGCCGCATCTTGTCCAGTGCAGAACCTGATTGCCCACACCTGATTGCTAATTTCGAGGGAAGCAATAATCTCATTAGCTTTCACACTGAGAGGTATGAAGCAAAGCCTCTGGTAATCCGTGGCGATGGTGCTGGTGGGGAAGTTAACTGCCATTGGCGTCTAGGGTGACTTGCTAAAAGCTGTCTCACAGACACATGAGAGTTTGCATTGCATACAAAATCATCATTTGGGTTTAGGATGTGAAGCGATTGTGGTGCCTACTTTGTTTGTCTAGATATCCTGCCACAGCATCGGCACGGAGTGCATTGGATTACTCCCGCAGACGTGAAATAGCTTCCTCTGCCCTTTGTAGTTGCATATACAGAACAACCGGTCCGACTTGCTCCGCGGTTCGATTAGCCAATGTTAATCTCTAAGTCGTTGGACTTGTCTGCTGTGGGAGATGAAGCCCACGTTAGCCCTAGTTGCCGAAGATAGTCTAGAGCAACAATAATACCTTCACAAAGGATTTCACAGTGTATGATAACGTCTTTAAACGTGGTTGAACAAGAGGCTATTTTAATATACTTAAATAGTCTGCTACTGATATCGTTTCTTTTTAGAATGGAAGTGGCTTAAAAGTCTTCGTCTGGCGGTACCAATACTCGAAGGTCGCTAGAACAATTCGATCCTGGCGAAGATATGTCCCCGCTTCCGCAGCAAGCTCTCCATCAACTTCTTTCAAGGGACCAAATGCTGCAGCGCGCACCTGGATCCTCGCAGCACGCTCTAGATAAACACAAAGATATGCGGCCTCCTGAACAGATTTCCCAGCAGTCAACATGCCATGATGGGCGAGAAGGGTAGATCGCTTATCCTTAAGTGCCTCTGTAATAATAACACCCTCCTGATCTGCGATTGGCACGCCCGGCCACTTCTCAAGAAAGTTGCAGTCACCATAGAAAGGCGTCATGTCCATCTGAGCAACGATTAAAGGCTGACGAGCAGCAACTAACGATTGAACCCAGGGGGAGTGAACGTGTACAATGCTGTTCACGTCTGGCCGAGCTGCGTAAACCCACAGGTGAAATCGAGTTGCAGGGTTTGGCATGCCTTCGCCCGTGATAGTATTCAAGTCGCCATCGACTTCGATAAAGTCCTCTGGTGTAGCTTCGTCCCATCCAAGACCAAAGCGCAGGGTCCAGTAAAAACCCTCTCCACGCTCCGACCGGGCTGAGATTTGTCCGGCGAGACCAGCATCCTCCTGCTTAGAAGCAATGACTCGACAAGCGCAAGCCATTGTCTCCTGGAGTGTGCGATCCGGGATTCGGAGATGTCTTTGCATCTCTTCCGTTGCTCGCTGGTCAAAATACTCTTTGGACCGGAGGGGCTCGCCATTGAGTTTAGGAGCAGGCGCGGTCTGAGTCGGGGGAGAATTTGTTGCCGCGGGAGCCATATTGATTATTTAGGGATAGGATACAATTTCTGAGAGTTACAAGATTTCAAGAATAAGTATTTTCTTTTTGGATAGTTCATAGCAGAACAGCAACTAAAGGGATTGCTTCAAGAGTTTCTGGGCATTTATTGAACTTTTGTATATTGTAAACTCGCCACTCTGAATTCTCCAGCTCCTCAATTATGCCGGGCAGGAGACTAGAATAGTGACTTGGCCCCTTGTTCTCTATGAAGCAGTGTTGACAGAGGCAAACGAGGTGCCCGAGCCCAACCCATGCTTTGGTCAAGAGACGGACCTTCTGTTTATTGGTCAGATCGGTCTTTTTTTTTTCTTAATTCCGATATACGGCTTCCGCGGATGAGCAGATAGCGGCTGTCGACCATGGGTTATCCTGAACAGAGAAGAGGCTATGTTCATGTCATCTATGGTTTCGTTTCGAAGTCTATTGTTGCGGTGGTCCCTGAAGGAATCCTTGGAGCGTGGATATCCGTGTCCAATAAAGACCAGTTCCGGATTGTCCCACTTGACGGGCTATTTTGCAATTGGCTTTGTACTGAAGCTCCACTACACGACTCAGGGTACTAAGCTCAAACCCCACTATGAGGATGGGACCAACGGAGCTAGTTGACAGCCATGGGAACATCCTATTGACTTGCCAGGTGTTATGGTTAGCGAGAACCTTGCTTTTCACTGATGTCAGGCGCTGGTTGCTTCATCAAGTTTAGACTTAAAAGCAAAGCAAATCCAAGAGAAGAAACAATCCTTGCAAAGTTGTGGTATGGGAGACCCCGCAATCTGGGGAATAACAGATCCTTATCACAGTGACCGGAAGTAATGCTAATTGGCTTATGTCTATCTTTCGCAAAGATAAACTCGCAGAGGTGAACCTGATGGACAGAAGGCTTATCATAGGCGCTAGTTGCTAAACTAGTCGATATGCCACACAAACAGACATCGTTCAGAAAACCTTCAAGACATAAAGATACAGCTTAGACTCATATGTCCATTTTCGGGGCCTTAGAGCTATGTTTCTTGATAGATCTCTGTTGACTGTTTAACCTCATCTTTCACCCGCCCAATACGACCAGTGCTACTATGTCTGACCACGAACAAGACCCGCAGGCTTTCCACTCTGAGTTGAAGTCTAAAGTAGTCGTTGAAAATGGAGAAAATACCATTGACCAGCCTACAGATAGAGTCAGCGACCGAAAGCTCCTCAGGCGATTGGACACGAGGGTTATTCCACCTTTGTTTGTCCTGTTCTTAATGTCTTTCCTTGATAGGTCTAATATCGGCAACGCAAAGATCCAAGGGTTGGAGAAGTCCCTCAATATGACTGGCCAGGACTATTCGATTGCTCTATTCGTCTTTTTCATCACATATATTCTTTGCGAAGTACCCAGCAACTTGATTTTGAAGAAGATGGCTCCGTCAACTTGGTTGAGCATCATTGTGACTTGTTGGGGTGAGTTCTAATTGCGTTGAAATATTTCAATGACTTATCTGACCATATTGCAATTGTCAAGGCTTGACAACCATTGGCCAAGGACTAGTACAGAATTTTGAGGGTCTAGTTGGACTTCGAGTTGTACTTGGAATTTTTGAAGCCGGGCTGTTTCCCGGTGGGACGTACTTGATGTCCGCATATTACGCCAGATATGAGCTTCAATGGCGATTCAGCTTGTTTGTATCTGCTATTATTATTGCGGGTGCCTTTGGCGGTGTAAGTCGTCCTCGACCGCACACCGGACTTGGCTAATCAATGAAACGTGATAGATCTTTGCTTATGCTCTTGCTAAGATGGACGGAATTGGCAACTATGAGGGCTGGTAAGCACGTTAAAAGACTCAACTTATATGGCATGTTTGCTGACCACTTGATTTTACAGGCGTTGGATTTTCATCATCGAAGGCGTTCTCACTGTCTTTATCGGATTGATCGCCAAATTCTGGCTTGTTGATTGGCCTGATCAGGCAAAATTTCTATCAGACGACGAGAAAGCACAGCTTGCCCGAAAACTTGCATTGGATTCCGGGGGTGGTGCGGCTAGAATGGACAAGTTAACCAAGTCCGCCGCCCGAAGAATCTTGACGGATTGGAAGATCTACCTCGGTATTTTGTGAGCTCATTCAACCTTTACAAAATAACCCCAACTCTCTTAAACTAACTCAAGAGCAGTATGCATTTGACAATTGTCACCACAACCTACTCATTGTCCTTCTTTTTGCCCACTGTTATCCGGGTAAGGCAGCACAACGCCCAAGAGCTACTAAGAGAGATTACACTAACGAGAGTTTCTCAGGAAATGGGGTTTTCATCTGCTGAAGCCCAATTACGCGTGATTCCGGTATACATTGTAGCCACGATAGTTTCTCTTACGTGCGCGTGGCTTACCGACAAATACCGCTGTCGCTACTTTGTAATCGTGCTTACTCTCCTTCCTGGCCTTGCTGGCTTCGGAATCATGCTCGCTGGTACATTGGTTCCAGCTGGTGTGAGATATTTCAGCTGCTTTCTTACGTCCATCACTGCATTCACGACGCTTCCCACCGTTTTGGCCTGGGTTAATTATCAGGTAGGATTCAAAGTCCGCATTTGGCATGGAGGACAGAGGAAAATTTTTTGAACCTTTGGCTAACCCTGATCTTTCTTTTCAGCCCAGTGGACATTATAAGAGAGCTATTGCTTCGGCCATGATTATTGGTGGCGGCAATATCGGAGGCATTGTTGGCAGCAATGTTTGGATGAACAAGGAGGCACCAGACTATAGGACCGGGGTTTCTGTGTCGTTAGTCTTCCTCGTATTATGTGGCCTATTTTCGACGGCTTATTACTTTGGACTACGCGCGGAGAACCGTCGCCGGGATAGGGGTGGCCGCGACTATCGTTACACGGAGGAAGCGGATGACATTGAGAACATGGGCGATGATCACCCAACCTGGCGTTATACGTTCTAGAGGGTCTTCTACATAGACATTCATATGTCCATAGCTGCGATAGGAGATTTTGTGTGTACATAATACACTTGAAATCGCGTCTCGGAATTGGAATTGGAGAGACACGATGTCATGTTTTAAAGTAACTTACACTAGCTCCGTGTATTCCGGGCAGTGTACATGTAGTCGAGAGCAAACCGCGTAGATGACGACTGTCCAAACAAACTGAAATATGAAATCTAATGTAGCCGTTGTATGATTAATGACTTTGAATTTTCTAGATCTCAATTTACAATTACACAATCCAACGTTTTTAGTCTAACTGGACTTTCATAAGCTCCAACCAGGGCGACGCTATTACTCATGGCTGCTCCACCAAGAAAGTACCCCAGATGCCTCCAGTCTTTATTTGGATGGTCGACCTTATCCCTCCCTTCCGAAGCAAACCAATCAAGTTCGTCCGATTCTCGGAGATGCTATGATTTCGACCGAGCCTCAAGTATGATTTTTGTCACACTCGTCTGTTCACATTACATCCACAGTGAACAAGTGATTAAGGGAGCCTCATTTAGTCGCCTCGCTATGTTCCCGCGACTCAAAGTAGCGAGAGCTTGTGAAAATTGCCGCCGCCGTAAGATAAAATGCGACGCCCGGCAACCCCGTAAGTCTGGGTTCTGTTGATTCTTTAAGAAGTCGTAATGCGCTAAGCAGCTTTACTTCCTCAGCATGCGGTCCATGCATTGATAGAGGGGACCGCACATGCGCATATTCTCGCGATGGTTTCCGCCGCCCCGGGCGCCCGCCTGGAAAAGCCATGAGACCGGCCAGGGCGTCTTCCGCCCAGTCTTCGCCCGCGATGCCAGTAGGGCCAGCATCCACAAGATCGAGGTCATCGCAAGACGCAAATGAGTTGGACGAGACCGCTATGCCGATAGAGTATGACAGACCCGCGAACATCAATAGTGCCAGTAGCTCTGGGGAAGCACGTGCGGAAGATAAGGATGCTATGTCCATTGATGCCGATGCTATGACTGGCACGGTGGGCGATCCTTTACGCAGCGTCGAGTTCTTCGGCCGCAGTAGTGCTGGATCTTTTCTCAGGCAAATTAATTCTGCAATAGATTCCCGGTTGGGACAAACACACACGACAGCTTTACGCGACCTGGATAAAGTGAGTCCAATGAGGTCTAGTCATGGTGATCCAACAGTTTCCCGGAGGTCTCGCTTTAAAGATCCTCGAGACTATGTACTTCCCCAGAGACAAATGGCAGACGACTTGCTACAATCATATTACGACTACGTCTGGTCAATTCTTCCTGTCCATGACTGGACTGTCTTTACAGAAAGTTATAACGCAGTTTGGGTTGGGGGGCCGACTTCCATGCCCGAGGGAACCCTACACTGCATGTTGAATATGTCTTTTGCTCTCGGCAGTCAGTTCTCCCTATCGACCGAGCCAGACCAGCGCAGGGATGTAGGACACTCATTCTGGGAGAGAGCGCGCAAGTTATTTGGCCCACATACCCACGACAGTGCATCTATTGAACGAGTACAATGCATGTTGCTCATGGGGCTGTACCTTCAAAGTACGTGTGAAACGTACGAATGTTGGATGATAATTGGATCAGCTATCAGAATGGCCCAAAGCCTCGGACTTCACCTATATGACTTTACGAGGAGGGCTTCGGGTTCCCGCGAAATTGAGATTGCTTGCCGGGTATGGCATGGGTGTGTCTATATGGATAGGTTAGTAGGGTCGTCGCATTTTTGATTCTCTCCCATGCCACTGTCCGGTTTGTAAGGGGACGCTGACATTTACATCATAGGGTTTTATCCATGACATTCGGCAGGCCTAGCATGATTGCTAGATGGCTGCCAGATACTGTTCAGGTTTCCGTGCCTTCGATGATTGACGACGACTTCTTAGACAGCCAGACAGAGCCTAAAGCGGTTAGGCCAGATGGGAAACCCTGTGTTGTCGCATTCTTCGTCCAGACTCTGAAGCTGTACGATATCGTAAATGACATCCTTCTAGAACTGTATCAAAGCGCGATGGATATGACAAGCCGAGAGACACACTATCTAGTTGCAGTCCTCCAGTTCGACGATCGTCTTGTTAAATGGGCACAGGCTCTGCCAGATCACCTACAATATATGAGAGACAAGCCAGACGAGGGCCTCATCTATGAGCGGCAGCGTATAGTCCTAAGAGCAAGGCAAGTCTTTTGGAACGCTCGGATCTACTCATTCAATTTCGACAGATGCTAACCCAAAGTTTAAATAGGTACTTACAAGCGCGTATAGTCGTCCTTCGCCCTGTTCTTGCAGATTACTATTTGAAGCAGATCAGCTCAAGAACTACTTCAGCTGCAAGAGAAGGGAGCCTATCACAGCATTTGGTTTTTAAATCTGCAGAACTCTGTTTCGAAGCCGCTCACGAAATGATTGAAGTCTTGTATGCTCGCTTTGATCTTGATACTGTGACGGGTCCGGTGCCCGCATGGTGGTTTGCCGTTCTTTGTAAGCGATCCAATATTCGATCTGTCTACCTTCTCAAGGAACGAGCCTCGAAACTAACTGATGAATCTAAATTAATAGTCGTATACACAGCGGCTACAGTCCTTTTAGCCGAGCGTCTGAGACCAATAGAGGACAAACTCAGCCCTGCCGAAGTACAGCGCTCAGAGAATTCTTGGAATAAAGCAATCGACTTATTGAAATCGTACTCGCGAGTGGGTCAATCGGCCGAGCGCTGTGTGGCGGCATTGAACATACTCTCCTCTAAAATCCCCAACGCGACGCTGTACAACCATGGACACGCAGAGAGCAACGAGCCTCAGATCTCACGGGATGACCATAATGATTGGGGGGCTAGCTTATCAAGGGAAAATACCAGTGTGCAAGCAGCGGATGGCAGCGGCACAAAGTTTCCGTTTGAGCTCGGTGACGTGGACTTTGATATCGATGATATGTTTTGGTTAAATACGTCGGCAGCAGATATTATTTTTTAAGTAGTAAGGGGAATAAGAGTACATGACTACACTAGGCGTATCATTAACCCATCAAGAGCCACGAAAGCTTAGACCACAGCCCTGCTTAGGCTTCAGTAATCTTGTCAAATCCCGCTATCGTCATTATATCATCTCTGTAATTAAAAGGGCGCTGTTACTGTCTTGGAATTTGTTATCGCTGTCGGCCGCTTGGCTAGGTCCAACGGTATTAAAACGAGACCGATGATCTCCTGTCGCGATCAGTCATATTACCCGCCACAAGTTTAATATATTCCCAACAAACTCTCCATAAGAACGTCGAGCAATTCATATCTAACCCCATTCGGATTTCGGTCCATGAGATTATCCCGAGCTGCCGGCATGTGGCGAACTGAAATTCTACATCCGAGACTGCATGTGCAAGGCTGCCATTTCGAGATAGCCTGTGTATGATCCTCGTATTACGGTTCTCCAAGAGTTAAACCGGTAATATGGATTTTTAGATTGACCCAATTTCAGCGCATATTATTTGCGAAGTTATTTAGAAGCTTATTCTCTAACACAATTTATAATCAT
The DNA here is from genome assembly GCA_022814615.1 of Waltergamsia citrina. Lineage (NCBI taxonomy): Eukaryota > Fungi > Ascomycota > Sordariomycetes > Hypocreales > Bionectriaceae > Waltergamsia > Waltergamsia citrina. The sequence continues at coordinate 86,296 of JAKLNE010000081.1, read as the reverse complement.
TCATCACAAAACGGAATAAATATCAAAGCATTAAGAATCTCTCAATATGAAGTATTATTTAACTTTACTTGCCAGCCTAGAAAAGGACAGACAAAAGAAGAAAACCTATATTTTAATATTATGAATAGCATGGTCTTTTATCTAATCCGTTCTGTGACAATCGAAATCGCACATACACACGGCATATTCGTCGTCATAGTTCTTCCAGCTGTCAAATTTGCCCTTCACTTCTTGACCATCAATGATGCAGTTACAGAAATCACCATCCCGAGTGGCCCAGGTGTACTCAATCTTTTCTTGTACACCAATCTCTCCATAGTCAAGATCGTGAGTAGGGCCGTCCTTCAGCTCGTAAACGTACGCCTTATCGTTCTCCCAAATAGATTCTCCATCTTCTGGCGGAATGAAGAGGTCAATTCCAATATCTTGCCCGACGAAATCACACCAAAGGAAGCAATCAAAATAGTCAGCATGATGGCCTTCGATTCGGCATCTCTCGGTCTTCCCGGTGCGTTCAGGCTCGAGTGTTGAGATAGTTTCAGAAGGCTTGTCGCACTCCTCCCTACCCTCGACTGTCTTCACAGCGTCGTCGTCACAAACGACGACATATGACGGACCATATCTCTTTGGCACCTCTGTAAAGGTGAATGGCTGTGAGGTCGTGGTAGGCTCTTCCGATGTTGTGGTCTCCTGCGTTGTAGTCGTCACCTGGTTCGAGGTGCTAGTCATCTCAGCGGAGGTAGTTGATTCCACCGAGGTAGTCGTCTCTTTTTCGGTAGTAGTCGACGCCTCTGAAGTAGTTGTCTCTTCAACCTCGGTGGTGGACTCCTCAGTCGAAGTAGGCTGTTCCACCTCGGAAGTAGTCGATTGCTGAGTAGTAGACTCATCCGGAACAGTCGTCTCTTCAACCTCGGTGGTGGTTGACTGCTCCGTGGTAGGTTCCTCGGTAGGGGTTATAACACTAGAGCGATCGGTACTCGTTGGGTCGGCGGATGAAGAGGGAGATGGAATTGAACCGCCATCACCACTTCCAGTATCGCAGGGGTTTTCATGTCCAATCTCTTGTCTCTTAAGTCCCATTCCAGGAGGTGCAGGAACATAGAAATCGTGGTGATAGAGCTCATTTTCTTCTACCCAAAGTCTCCATCGGCCGATCTGAAGACCAGCTCCATTTGGGTCATGCTCTGAGGTCAACCAATACTGGAACGGGTCTACCTCGAGAATTGCTCTACCCGCAGTACCGACACCCGTCGATTCTTGTGAGCTGGTACGCATATAGCCGATGACTACCGGGTCCGCAGCGCCAGGAACGGCTCTGTGCACCCAGCGCCCAAGCTGCCTAGCGCGAGCCTCATATCTTAGACGTGTTCGGATGTTGCGGTGGGTGCGATCATATTGAGTAGTAATCGGGGTAACAACAAAAATTGTCGGCCGATGGATTGAATGAAGGGGACCAGGATCCCTATCGGTTCCAAAGAGGTGCGTGAAAGGCATTGTCCAGCCGTCTCCATCGCGGAGGGGCCTGAACGCATGTGCTCTGAAATAATCATCAGATGTGTCCCGATATCTCCCTCGGCTGTCTTTCTGCTCGAAGACGGGGTCCTCCCAAATATGCGAGATCCAAGCACCCTTGTTGGAAATGATCATTACTGATGTACACCCATAGATGCCATTGACGCCCGCGGAGGAGGACCCATATGTAGGAAAGGAAAACCATTCTGCTGACGTATCGCCATTTTGATTGATCCACGTAGGGTTCAGCCCGGAAACATAGAAGTAGGCGTCCAGGAAGGGAACGTCTGGGAGCGCTCGCGAAACGAGAGACCGGTGCTCTGGCTGAGCGTTACCGAAAAGATCTATGCCACCCCATCCAGCTGCTGAAGTGTCTCTCTTGGAATCCCCCTCTTCAGGCGATTCCTGAACGGACCCCTCTCCGATAACCCCTTCAGTCTCCGTGGGTAGGATGTCGGTTGTCGTAGTTGAAATCAGAGAGCATTCAAGGGAGGCAGTAGCCTCCATCTCCTTGCTTAGGGGACCAGCTGGACCTCCAGCGCAGGCATCGCCGCAGCTCCCACGAGCACACGGTGTTTGCTCTGCTTCGGTCTCTGTACTCGAAGGCGTTTCTGTGGTTTCCGTTGACTCAGTGGTGGTGGGTGTTTCCGTAGTCTCCGTTGCCTCTGTTGAGGTAGGCTCTTCGGTTTTCTCTGTGCTTGATCTCTCTTCCGTGGAGCTTGCTGTCTCGGAGTTAGACTGCGATACTGAAGATTGATTTTTGTCGTCTTCATTTTCCCCATCTCCATCACCATTGCCGTCACCTCCATCGTTGCCACCGTCGCCGCCGCCGCCACCACCACCACTATTTCCTCCCTCTCCTCCTCCTCCTCCTCCGATAGGCAGGTTTCCCGCAGCAGAGGTAATACCACCCATGGCACCGGCAACAGCTGGGATTCCTGCAGCACCGGCAGCGACACCGGATGAGACAGTTCCCATTGACGCGGCGATGCCCGCGAGGCCCATAACCGCTGGTGCTGCTGCCGCAGCGCCTAAAGCACCGATGGCACCAAACACACCGCCTAGGACGCCACCAACTTCATTTTGAGTCTCTTCCTGCTTTCCCTCTGGGTCCTCCTTCCACTCATCAATGACCGGAGGAAGAGCTAGAATCTGCTGTTGGACTTCGGAGACGGTAGCCTCCGCTTCCTCGCCAGTCATTGTTGTCGTGACAGGATCCAGAGTAATTGGGTCAGCCGATTCACCAAGAATGACGGGAACCATGATTGTGTTTCCATCCTCGTTGACTACTTCAGTTGAAACTATAGTTACACTTGGCAGAGGAGTGACTTCGCTAGTTGAAGCACTCGTTGCTGAAGGCTGATCCGTCCCGGATGAGGTTTCAGACGGCTCTATTGATGATTCATCTGCCTCGGTTGAGGTTTCCGAAAAGCCAGATGAAGTTTCCGAGGGCTCGGTTGATGGTGTGGGCTCATCAGACTGCGTCTGTTCATTTGATGCGGTCCGCTCGCTCGGTCCAGTAGTCTCGCTTGATGAATGAGCGGTCACACTAGATGGTGTAGTTACGCTCGAAGGAGTAGAAACGCTGGATGGAGTAGACAAGGTTGACTCTGTGGATGCTTCCGTTTCCTCTTCTCGTTGAGTTGATACAGAAGCAGAGCTTGAAGAAGTATCTGGCAAGGTAACGCTAATGGAGGCGCTTGGGCTGGGAGTTGGGCTAGGAGTTTGGGTGGGCGTGGGCGTTCCAGAGGGGGATCTAAGCGAGATGAAGAGCTCGAGTTAGCGGTATGAAACTAAGTAGACTTCATTATCATCTGATACTTACGAGATAGAGCTTAAACCCTCTTCCACAGAGCTATCGACCTGTCTTTCGACTGCCCAGCCGCCAAAGATAGATCCGGCCACCAACACTGGGAAAGCTTGAAGCAAAACGAACGTTCGGCCCGCAGAAACGGGCCAGCCCTTGGATGAACGCATCCTGGGTGCTTCGAGCAAGATGGCAATGAAGGTGATCAACAGAGGTGTTGCCTTGTTGTGAAGCGAGAGTGAGTGCTCGATAGATAGAGTGACTTCAAGTTTTAGTCGAGGGTGTTCCAAGCATATATAGTCGTTGAAGCTCAGACCCTACCGGATCATTGTATCGAATTACAAATTGCAAAGCCAGGGCTAAGATGATTTTTCATTTTTACGGGCTAGGGATACTCAACAATCTCACCTTCGTAGTAGTAGTTAAGATGTGACTCAGGCATCGAGGTCCGGGATAGCTTCGACATCAATGCCTTCCCTAGTGTCCTATTCACGAGAGTAAGATCCTTGAAGGAACGCGATCCCTCAGGGTCCAAAGTTTGGAGCCGCGTATGGGAATTTGCATAGTATCCTAGTGCAATTTGGCACCCCGGTGTGACAGACACGATACCACTGTAGAAGTGTCCATAATACTCCACTAGGGGGGGGGGAATCAACATAGAACTATGAAAAAAAAAAAAAAAAAAAAATGCAGCACATGGCGATTTCAGAAACCCTGCAGCATCATCAACTACCCTTAGAAGCAATTCTGATTCTGACTTCTTCGGAGCTTCACTTGAAGACAAGCCATGCATCTTTGACCAAGATTCCCAGCTACACCAGGGTTAGACGATCACCAACAGTTTGGTGCGTTTTTGAACCCCTAAACGCTTTGCCTTATGATCATAAATCTGTTTTACTCTTCATCGTGTGCTATCTAGGGAACGAAAGGGACTCTCAGGGGTAACCTTTACCCTACCCTCATGAGATGCACAAGGGTCATGTATACTACCCTCATGCTATTGTTTCAATGCCGGAAGTCACGGAGCACTTATACGAGTATATGCTTGCATTGTGGAAATTCTCCTCAATGGGACGCTTTATTTCACTACTGGCCACCCTTGTATAGCTCATAGCAGACCTCGTCCCCTCCCCCCTAGCGTATAGATTAGCTCCTTCATACATCTGCCACTTAACTCTGCCCACTGCGACAATGTTGACTACGTAAGCAAGAGGGCATCTCGGCCCTAAGGTTAGTTACGATGCTAATAAACGGTTATTCTATGCTCAGGAAGAACGATGATAACTAGTATATAACTTATGTCGAATGCACTATCTGAAGTTATAATGTCATTATTTCGGTTTGTAAATCTAAATCTTGATAATTTCATATACTAGTGCTATTGGTGACGGGCCACTGACATGCATCGCGCTTATTTGACATCTGACAAATCCAGTTGACTAGACTCGGAATTCCTCAATTCTCCGAGCTGCCACCCCGGGTAAGGTAAGTATATTTGAACCGACAAGAGTAAGTCGTAAGGCTAAAGGTGGAGCTCATGCACCATGCCCATGCACTTTGCACACGGACCATTCCTTTTTCCTTTTCAAGTAAATAATTCGAAGCGACCGAGAGAGGCATGCAGCTTAAGAACGCCAAGGATCCATGTATCAAGACCCTAACTGGTGTACAAGAGACATGCGCTGCCGATCATAACTTGAACCTGAAGAAGACGGTACAAATAGGGTCCAAGCGCTCAGATCCGACGGACTTCGCCTGTTGTCCGTAGTGTGACAGTTACGCCTCATCGAATCCTCCGGCACCATTTCCGTAAAATGGCTATCTCTCTCTCTTCGTCAGTCATCGTTATCGCTCAATTAGGCACGGCATCTGCCGACGACTGATGCTATTCCATCTCTTGGAGCGAATTTGAAGAATCCGCTTCACGGCCGAAACACCCTAAACATATAGAGGTCTGTAAATGCTTAATCATCAAACCAAGGGTCATTGGACATTTATCCCACTCTTGAGGGATCTTAGGGCACAACAGGTTAGTCTGGGTATTTTTGCCATGAGAGTTTATGTATTTGCTAAACAAACAGTATCTGTGTCAGTCAAGCGAGAAGTAAGAGTACGAAGAAGAAGTGGCGTGCAGCGCGCTAGATAGCATCCTCATTTCGCTTACATCTAGCCACAAGCATAATTGATCCTGGAGCATCTTCCTTCTAACTAGCTAGGGATTTGGGCGAAATGAAAGATGAAGCAAAAATGAGATTTCGCACCAGGGTGAGTATTGTTTTCGCTGTAGCTTTCTGCAGTTGAGGCTTTCCACCAACGGACTTTGGGCCTGACCACATGAAACGCATGGCGATCTAGAGTGGAGACCCTAGAAAATGTCAGCATTTAGTTACATGCCTTTCTATCAAGAAAGGAAAATTTACTACCTACTGATATGTGCCTGAGCCAGTATGTGTTTTGGGGTACTGGATATATGAGAGAGGAACGGACCCCTTGCCGATTTTCTACTTTTGGATCGGTTAGAAAATACGTATGGTTCTGTCTTCTGATTAGTCGGAAATTCATTTGAATTTTATCTTCTGATTAGTCCTGATACCTATAGCAAAACCTATTAGCTAGTAGTAATCGCTTTATTAGTAAGACCTTGTAATTTTTTAACAGAAGGCCCCCTTGAGCACGGCTTGCCGTGCGTCCCCAGTTTATCAAGATATATCTTAATGTATACTCATTAATGATAGAAAATAGGTTAGTAGACTTTCACCACAAGTTAGAAAATAGATTGAGCACACTTGATTAAGTTGGACCTATATACTCAGGAAATAAATGACTGCTTTAGTTCATTCTATACACTGGGATAGGACAGTCTAGCGTGGAGGTTCTGCATCGTCGTGAATTGTCTTATAGTGTGTGGTAGAAGGATATTGGGGAGGCGTAACGTGATTCTTATGAATATCCAGACGCAGATTACTGGAAAGAGAAAGAGAAAGAGACGGATAGAATGGCTTTGTATCATGGGTTCTCAGGTGTTTTCGCTTGCCTATGTCGAAACATTATGTTTCTTGAATACCTAAGCTTTACTTTGCATTTTATTTTAGATTTAGTCATAATTGAGTTTTCAGGATTCGATTGTTCTTGGTTAAAACCCTAAATTGTGTGGTATATCACTTAAGACATGTCTTTCATAAGAAGTGCAGTGCCTCATGGTTTTATCATGTCCAATCAAGCAGAATAAGTCTCCGAAATAATCGAATTGAAGAGTGTATCGATATCTCAGACTTTCCATCACTATCAATCTTATCATAGACGTAGAAAGAAAATCCCAAGACTTCCAGGCTATAAAGCAACTCAGAAAACACTCACCAAGCCATGCATTCGAAGCCGACTTAGAGTCAAATCATGGATTTACTATCTGCATCATAGAATTATCAGTGAGAGTATATGCCTTCTTGCCTTGCAGAGCTCAATGCACTTCACAAAATCTCTTCATGTCTAATCGTCTAACCAGCTGAGTCTTTCCGGACACAACCTAGCAAGATAAAAATCTCTCACGCCCTGAAACACCCTCCAAACCACACTAATTAGTCTTTGGAATTTCAAGATCGTTCGCTGTTTCGATGCCTCCTGGCTCTCGCTAGCACGCTGGGAGATGTCTTCGTCAGCTATGTCTTGAACAGCCCTGGCAAAGAAAATGGAAGAGAACTATTGGGAAATAAATTGCTCGACTTCAGATACGCACATATCGTATTTTTCTTATGTTTACCTGGAGAAGACATAGTTACCGTGGCGTTATGAGTAGAATTAAGCACGAACAATGAAATCACTTTTTGATAGGCATTCAAAGTGTTAATAGCATTTATCGCAGCAAACTTACATGTATCTATCGTTAGCTCCGTATCTTTCATTAAATACTCAATCAATTTCTGAATATCTACATGTGCATTACCTTAATTCTCGTATGGCTTGGAAGCTTGCTCGAGATTCTATATAAAAGGACCAGACTTGGTATATTTGTATATACTTGTATATTGAAAGGCCATCGCGTTACGTGCCCAAGCAGGCTGTGCTGTTAGCTAGCGTTGTGATTTTAGATGAGGCTCCTCTCCCCCCTCCGTTTAGTTTGAGTCTTTGTTAAGGAGTTGATAATTACTTAAAGTCATAAAAGTATGAGGAAGATGATTTTACTACCAATGATTAGCACTGCGGCAGTCTTACCGCGATGGAAAATGCGACTGAACAGGAGCATTCCCGATTATTCACTAAGCCTAATTCTTGATCGCGTGAGGCCATGAGTAGGGTCTTTCATATGGGTTGAATCTATGTTCTACACTATTAATGTACTCCGGAGAGGCGTCACCGTCGCAAATCCAAACAACTTGCCGCCTCTTCGGGTTCCCCAAAGGAGAGAGGATCCGATGCAGAACCAGAATTGCATTCTGCGCCCGTGTTAAGGAACATCGCTCCTTGCCTCCAATCGCGATATCGAGTTAGCGGAGGGTTTGTGAAAATAAGAACAGCTCTGCTTGGCTATCAACCCCCAATCGGAGGCCTGTCCAGTCTAATCAACTAGCAATACATATAGTGATAATACTTACTTAGCGAGATACTAACGGATCCTTTTTAAAAAAAATTTGAATGTCTCTTACATCACACTCATGACTCTTGATTTTATTTTCTTTTGTATCTCTCCACTAGTCTCGCAACGATGCTGGAAGTACGGTGCGCGAGTCCGGAGGGGATAGTCTTATTCACTTGTCCACTCTAAGAGCGGCAATGTAATTCTCATCATCTAACGTAGTAATTGACCTCATTAACAACACTCATAGCCTTGGGCTTTGTCACTATCAAGAAACTTCAGATTCAGTCTGCAAGGGAAATATCGGAAGGACTAACGTGGGATAGATCCCTGACACGGCAGATGCGCGTCCTGGATCAATAGATTGGTAAGATCGCATGAGCTTAGCCCGAGAATCTAGTGCTATAGCTCTGCAAGATCACAACTATTAGCGTGTGACAATTTTTGCTAATCGGTAGACTCTTTCTAAGTTTATGTAAGGATATGTGTGCTACTTGTATTTAGAAATAGATCGCCCTTGTCTTATTTAAGCTTAACTATAATATACTAGACTTAAAACACTCTTAAAAATGCTATAACACAGAGGCAATCTGTAAAAAAAATAAGTAATACGCTGATGATCCTGATCCTGGATAACTGTATTATGGTACCTTTATTTATATTTTCGCCTCTAGGCCCGCATTGAGTGATGAATACGATTCACAACACATCTTAGTTCTTTCTGTCCCACTTGTATTGATGCTCAATCTAAGTCGAAAATACAGAAAGAAACCTACTTATACTAGACAGACAGACACACTCGATAAGCATACAAATAGATAATGTAGCTTCCGCGAAGCTATGTTCAATCATACTAGTAGCTAGCTTTCTTGTGTAAAGCCTGTAGAAGTGCGACGCCGTATCGATATTGACCCCGATGTTGTACACCAAGATGTCCCAAATCGACACGAGATGCCCCTTTTTGAGCCTAGATATCGAAGTGACTCAAAATCTCTTTCACAGGCTCTTCGTTGCCAATAAGAGAAATAAGTTCTTCCATCTTTTCCTTAGACTTCAAGAGAGTTTCACCCACGACTTTTCCATCCACGTCAAGGTGTTGAAGCATATTATCTTCTTGGAGCTTCAGGGTGATTCCGTTATCCTGGGATAGGTTCATTAACATGACTGTGTTTTAAAATTGGACCTAATTTGCAACTTACCATCGACCACTCCATCGAGCCAGCCAGGGCGCTAGGAAGAGCGAAGGCGAGGGCGGTGATAGCCACGGAGGATAGAGAGAATTGCATCTTGGCTTTTGATGGGTTGAGAGAGAAAGTTATAAGAGCTGGCAGCAGTTGTGGAGGAATAGAGGGCTAAGGAGCTGAATATTGGGAAGTTCAATGAGCTTGAGAGTTGAAGATTAGCAAATTGACAGAAGCCCTCGCTGTTGCTTATATAGGCAAACCACAGCACGCACGTCCGTCGAAAGTTCCTGCCTGGAAAATTTTATCCAATACGAAAGATGTCTCCAACGACAATAGTAACGTAGATCCTAATAAGTCGGATCGTGTTACTTATGATTTGATCGGCGCAAGTAGTCAATCTCACCGGTGTAGGTCTCCCCCCCAAGGCTGTCTGGCCCGCGGCTACCTGTAGTGATTGGATGCTGGAATAAAACCAGCAGCTTCTTTGGATCGTAATGAGCTAGTCTCGGGGCCTACTTCTCACCGCTGTCATGCACTGGCGTTGCTCTTGAGTTACTCTGAAAGTCATGTCCGGAACTGGAAGAAATGATTTACTTAGTGCTTACGTTTAATTAACATTTGCGTGTTCTTAATTCAATATTTGGCCAGAGTCAACTCTGCTTTGTCAATCGCTTCTGCGGACATCCAAGGGGTTAGGGTATTGAAGCTGAAGTCCGAGGTCCAGCAGGGTAGACTGCGCAGCCTGGCTTGGCAGGTAGAGATATAGATACGCTCGATTCGAAATCAATATAGTCCGAATATGGATTATAACCCAGTAAGCTGTCATATCCCAGCCGCATCCTTGGAGGCTTATCAAGTCCGAGCGGAAGTCATTTTAGTAGGCCTGTAACATGAGCCGTCTTGGCGGAGTGGGATCAAGAGCCAGAAGTGAGAGGACAATGCAGAGGAATGCAGGGTCCTCGGCCGTCAACTTGATACTCGGACTATGACGGCATTGTCAATCAAAAGTATCGCCCAATGATCCCAATTTAGTCGACTAGTGACTATCTTTGCTGTAATTGCTCACGGTGTTTTTCAATTCTGTTGGAAAAGACTGAGTGCCGCGCGCGGCAACTTTCATCCGAAACTTCACTATACCATTCGCTTAGTACAGGTACATGCAACTATGGACCAGAGCTAGAAAACGTTTCCTCCTTTGACCTTGGTAATAAACACCTATCTGATTTGCCCCACTGATATTACAAAGCCGTCTCTTCCGCCAAGACCCTTAGTCCGAGTACTTCCTCCGGAATTTGATGGGTCATTTTTGCTCCTGCTTAGCTACTTCAACCTTGTATTGGAGAAAGATTTGGTCTAACAATAGTCCGTTTTTCTCCGCAATGTCTTCCAATGTACCCGCCACTTTGAACCCCTTGTCCAGGTAGAGCCCATGCTCACTATGGTTCCTTCGAACCAGCAAATCCACTACTATCGTGCGGAAACCACTGGATCCCGTGCAACATTCCGTAAGAGCATGATCAATCAATGCGTTCTTGACCTTTAGATCGAGCTCTGTTCCAAGGATTTGTTCACCCGCTGTCATGACGTAGACAGAGGCGGCCCTGTCGAAGCAAGTTCGAGAGCCAGCAGGTCTTCCAATGTAAGGAACCAAATTCACCAATCCGAACATGGCATCGCTGGCGATATCGGCCGCCGCAGCGTAAAGTAGATTTTGCTGCTGATTGGCTTGGATGCTGCTCTCGATCTTGTCAAGAGATGGGACTGCGTCGAGCGACGCGGTACTCAAAGGATGTTCGATAGTATTGCGAATAATAGCTTGAATCGAAGGCGCATCTTTTTTAGTGACTGGGCGCATACAAAAGGCATTGCCCTTCTCGAGAAGAGCTCGCTTCTCGCTGTCTCCAAAAGCATGCATGTTGATCGCCTAATTTCTCCCTCTTTCTGTCTCTCGAGAAGAGGATAAGAAACGAATAGAGAGGAACAGGATGGATATGTGTATAGGGAGGCAGAAGATGATTAGATAAGGAACTATTGAAATCCAAACAACATGAAAGGGGCGGCGTAGATGATTTTTAAAGGGGAGGGAATACTCCGTAATTGGGAAACTTATACCATGGCCGTCTTACTAGTTGCCACCGTCTCCACAAAATGGTGACCGGGTCAGGCCCTTGCAGCATCCGAGAATCCCTGCACTAACCCTGCTCACGGGACCCATGAGACCGGGTGCACTATAAACCGACGACCAAACCAAGGAGTTACTTTTATCTACGGGGTCAAACGCCCGGATACGCCAGCCCCATCTTCCCGGGCGTGTGGATAGGGGTTGCGGTAAACAAAGAGGTTTGGAATTCTATTTGGATTTCTAAAAGATAATAACTACTGATTACTTAGTTCTGTTAGACAACTGATGCCCTAAAGACTAACAACAAGAAAATTACAGTCCTATAGAAAACTTCGGTTGCCTCTATGTTAAATAACCCAGAAGCTCGATGAATACGTGGTAGGAAGAAGAAAGAAAAACATTCGTCTAGTTCTATTAGTCAAATGAATCCATCAGACAAAGCTAATATTTCGAAGAAAGTGGGATCAGATTGACAAAGGAGAAAGAGTGTATTCAAAATGGTTGTGTCTAGAAGTATATGAAGTCTAAGATCCCAGCGTCTGGGTACTTTAACTAGTGTCATATGTTATCCCTCACGGTCAAACATATGCAATAGTCTTTCAGTCTCAGCATCCATTGCGAGACAAGCATGAATTCATTCAAGGAAGAGTCTCCTGCAGCTCCACCCCGAACTCCCCAGCCCGATGCACGGCAGTTTGGGCATCTTCGGCAGTTCCTCCCCAAACGGAAGCAATACAAGCGTAGGCGCGTTGCCTTTGCTCCTGTAGCATATATTAATATCTCCGGGAGCGGGCTGGTGTTAACCTAAGTTAGATTACTTACCGGGCTGGTGTATCTCAAGGTCAGTCTACGTCCCGCCCAGACGGCCGCGCCGACGCAAGTAGTGATACCCGCTATGAAGGTCACGTAGCCGTTGAAGTCATTCATCCATTCAGGAATTGCGCGTGCTTCGAGCCCGCGCTCTTCCATCGAAAGACATTCACCGTCGTCGGGGAGTATAACTTCAGGGGTGGTCGCATTCTTAGATACCTCTGGAGGAGGTACTTGGTCCAGTGCATAGGATCCCTGGCCACCCCCAACACGCTCTCCGGACTGCGACCAGTCCTGAGTTGGAAGCGCGTGAACAACGTCAGAGTGCCCTTGGAGAGTAGCGAAGATAAAAACGACAGTGTTGTGGAAGCGCATCTTGGATGTGAGATTTAGCGACGGGCGATGTTTGATTGAAGGATAAGGGACTGAATGATAATGGATAATGATCGAGTGAGTATGTTGAGTTGAGGACTTGAACATTTTCGTCTTCGTTCTACTCTTAAATATTTATGATTGCAGCAGGTTCAAAGACTTTTCCCTAAGAGACGCGGACTGCTCGGACTAATTCATGATATGATTCCTCGCGAAATAATGATCATCCAAGAACCAGCTTACTCTAACATAGACCCGCGTGGATTTGCCTCTCAGCCATCCTCGTGATCAATGCGTTTCTTCGTGTATACTTTTTAACTATAGACGTCACATAGTCATAAACAATTTGAAGTCCGAGCAATCAATGCCTTATCCAGTCTTACTGCGGACCTGTACCTCAACATTAGAGCAATCCTTTCGAGTGACATTACCTTGCCTCTCAACTAAGACCCATGACTGTAGGGACCGCCGCTCCTTTTTTCAATAGCGCCGCGTTTTTTCATAGCTATTTGAAAGCTATGAGCACCGCATGGTGAAAGGTCAAGTAAATCGTCCGGATGATTAGTTCCTAGTCCGAGGTTTCACGGCTAAAGTCTCCCCCCGTACCAGGTTGCCTTGCCTGCGGCTATACAAAGGGATTGGCCGGTGGACTGGCACCCGCAGCTTCTTTGGACCGTTAGGGGGGCTCTCAGGAGTTTCTGATTCCCTCTGATTTCTCCAGGTCTGCTCCTATGGCTACATCTTCGCCCGATAGTAGACAGTCTAAATCTCGTTAACCCCATGGGCCCTATTAATCATAGAAGAGCACCGTCCATGTCCACAGCAGTTTTCCTCGCCCAGCACATACTGTGATATTAAAACTAAAGGTGACGTACAAGCGATCGACACTCTCCCTGTTTCTCTCACTAGGGTGAAGAAGGTTGTTCCTTCCGTGCAAGGGTACATTCCCATGCAGGTAAGGGTTCAAGCCCCCGGACAACACAATGTGGAGATCCCGGATCGAAGTCCGAGCGAAATCCAGGTTCTATATGGCCTGGGAGTATTATCAATGGGCTTAACTAAGCTTGCTATATTTATATGCGGTCTTGTGGGGCTGGCCGCCGGTGAACCGCAGTATAGTGACTTGCCACCAGACAGCTTTGATGATCTGCACGCCGACCGGACATAATCGTTTCCTCGGACACAAACGACAGCATCTGAGCTCAACATCGTTTCTTCATTCACAATGCTGCTCGCGCTATACGAAGAAGGAATGATCCCTGGGAAAGGCATCCCTACAAGGATTGAGATCTTCCGGCTTCATCACAAGAAAGGCAAGGTCTCATTTCAGCAACTACATGGCTTGGACCTCATTGGACGATGTAACACTTTTTCAGCTGAATTTTTTGTAATCAAGGTTCAAAAAATGTTTTAAGCTGACACTACGACCTTTGAAGAACAAGATTCGTTGATTGAGTAAGCCGCGTTGTGAACTATTTAAGACCTCGGAAATTCCATCAACTCAGGTTTCTGTTCTCTATCTCATCATCACAGCTTCAGCATTTCTAACAACTCAAATCACATAACACGTTATAAACTCTAAACGCTTATCTCTCTAATCTTAAAGTACAACAAGCTCCTTTCAAAATGCAGTACATTCTGGCCTTGATCGCAGCTGGCGCCGCCATGGTTGCTGCTCAACCCACTCAGCTCAACTCAGCTAAGGTTGACGCTCGCGCCGATGACCTTCTCGGCCCTGTTACTTGTGGAATCGACGGTGAGGATTATATCCTCGATGAGGAAGCTATGAACGCAGGCGCGGCGTGGTTCTCTTCTTGGATTGGTGACGGCGCCAACGGCCAGGTTGACGTTGCTGGTCGGTTCACCGGGAAAATTTCCGTATGTTACCTACTATTTCCCTCAGTCTTTCCTAACGAATCTACTTGTGAGACTTTTGAAAAACTACCATAACTGACTTGCCAAATTTCAGTATACCTACAATGGCGTCAAGTTCTTCGCTTGTGATGGCAAGAGCTCGGGTGGAAGCATCATCACTGGCAACTTGGTCAAACAGGTTCTCACCGGGGGTGGACACATTGATAGCTCTTGCAAGCCTGCCGATGCTGGTTACATGGCTAGTAACGAACTCGTTATTGGCCGCACCCACGTAAGTCGAGAGAATGATTATCATTCCACCTTCACTCTCATCAGAATTCCTATCTCTAACAGTGTGGATACTCAGGAGGCCGACCACTTCTGCGACTAAGTGCACTCGCTAAATCAGTGCCTACACTGTCCTGGCTGCTCAAAGGATGGGATGTTACTACCTGAGTAGGAAACAAATAGAAGAATAGATGGGGAGGATCTTTACCAATATGGCTAACAGCCATCTCACATTCCTTACAATAAGTATGCTTTATTCAATACATTTTCAATTCCTTGAATATCAATTATGAAGCTCAATCCTTCGACGCATGGATCTACTTGGCCTCAAGATTTATTTCTCTCATAGCATTACGCCCTTTAGCACCTCAAACATTTATTCTCACATACTTCTCGGCACATGCAGAGGATCTATCTCATTACACTAGAGTAGCACAAACACATGTGTAGATCGTAAGACTTCCAAGAACTCCCTGAAAGGATACGCTAAAGGGATGAGTGACTTAAATAAATGTCGAGTTAGAGATAAGGGGGTCTAATATGTTAAAAAACGTTGTTGCTGAGACTATAATAACGGCGTCATTCTTAACACAACAGTCTGAAATTCGAAAGTTCACTACGTTATATTTTTAATGCCTGTGTTACTAGCTGAATAAACCCTTCCATGACACGCCACGAAGCCAGGGGACAATATGATATGTAATCCTAGGTCGCCGATTTTACAATTTACGCCCTAACAAAATGAATTCTCACTCATGATACTGGTGTGCTCTAATCTGGCACACCATCTGAGCAGAATCATATGATTGGTGTCAGCATACGGTCCGTGCCGCATAATTTGCAAAATAAAGAATAAGCTTATACTGGCTGTGCCCCTTGCACTGCTGCGGTTTGCCTTGCCGCACTCCTTCTCCGCGGATCACGGAGCAGGATACTTCTATAGTAAGAGTGGGGGCTAAGGCTAGGGTAGCTTTTTTCTCAATCCGCTGTATCTACATTCACACTATGTAGTATATAAGACACTGCTTCAGTTTAATTATATGAGGTGAGACTCCGCGGACGTCCGTGATACGTAATGCGACGATACTACAGCCAGGCTTCAGGAGCAGAATGAGAGACACATAGCTGGACTGGGAAAGGGTATAAGTAGTTCGCGCTCGTTGGATATTTGAAAATCGTACAGAAGACAACCCCATCACTCGTTTCCCAAATAAGTTCGGCCAAAAATCACTATGGTTGTCTTTTCCACCAAGCTTTTTTGGGCAGCTCTAACCGCTGCCTCACTCGCCGCCGCAGGCTCACCGGACGAGTATGACTACGTGATTGTAGGCTCGGGCCCTGGCGGTGGTTCCCTTGCGTATGTCGATGATCTGATCTGATATGCTCACCAATTGACTGATGCCATGTGGTAGTGCAAACTTGGCAGCAAGCGGAAACTCCGCATTCCTTATCGAAGCGGGCGGCGATAAATCAGAAGACCCCATGCAAGTTTTGCCAGTCCTGTAAGTACTTGTTTTTGTATACTCCTGTTGGCTTAGATACTAAGTGCCCTGGCCTACATAGTGCTCCAACCGCCGCCGAGACGCCTGGACACTCGTGGCAATTCTTTGTCGAACATTTTGCCGACCCCAAGCTGGCCCGAAGAAACCCGAGGTACACGTACCGGACGACAAATGGAACATTGTATTACGGACTGGAACCTCCGCCCGGAGCTGAGCCGTAGGTTCTAAGCTTCTATGGGTCACTTCGCTGTGCCTAACAAGTCTTCAGTCTAGGTAACATGTACCCTAGGGGTGCTACCTTAGGAGGTAGTTCTCAAGTCAATGCTATGAATTTCATCTGGGCACCTGATAGCGAGTGGGACAACATTGCTGAGCTTACTGGAGATGAGTCGTGGCGTCACGAGGAGATGCGGCGGCATCTCGTAGCTCTTGAAAACTGCACCTATGTTCCACAGGGTACCAAGGGACATGGATTCGATGGTTATCTTGATGTAAGCACCCCGGACCCGACATGATGACCTGTGGCTGATCTCTGTAGTCGAGCTGGGCAGATGCCGCCAGCATATTGGCAAATGATAATGCCGCTCGATTCATGGCGGAAGTTTTCCGTGAAGCCGAAGGTATAGAAATAAATGGCACCGAAAGCATGGTCGAGCTCTTCGATCGTGATATAAATGGGGCTTCAAACGACCGCTATGCCGGCGGTTTCGTTTTCAACACACCCGCCGCTATATCTCCCGAAATTGGCGGAAGGAGTAGCATCGCGAGATACATCAATAGCATTGTTGCTGCTGGCTACCCTTTGACCCTGAGCTTGAACTCTTTAGCTACCAAGATCCTCACAAAGAAGTCCATAGGGGGCAAACCAAAGGCATACGGCGTGGAATACATGGTCGGCGAGGGGTTGTACTCTGTGGATGGTCGTTACGATGCCTCGCAGACCGCTGAGAAACGAACAGTCAAAGCCAAGAAAGAGGTCATTGTATCGGGCGGAACATTCAACACCCCTCAACTACTGATGCTCAGTGGTATTGGTCCCCGCGATGAGTTGCAGAAGCACCAGATACCCGTTGTGGCTGACGTCCCGGCTGTTGTAAGTTATCCTGGATCTACGCAAGTGCTCCTTTGTAGACTAACACGAACAGGGAAACTTCATGCAAGACAACTATGAGGTGCCTTTCGTCATCCATGCTGAGGAAGCCTGGGTGAATGAAGCCGATCTTCCGTGCACCAACACATATGATGAACATGATCCGTGTTTTGTGCAGTGGCAAGAGACCCAGGATGGGCCTTACCTTGCGAATGGAGGCTTTAGCACTTTCATCTCTCGTTCCAGCGTTAGCTTCGATGATGATTCGGATATCCTCTACCTAAGCGCCCCAGGAATTACAGGACTAGGAGGGTTCTACCCAGGATACTCCAACAGGACCAGTTCTCCGATCTCGTGGGGCACTCCGATTGTCAAAATGCAGACTGGCAACGCCGCCGGAAACGTCAAACTCCGATCTACTAACCCTAGAGAAGCACCGGCAATCAACTTCAATTACTTTACGGATAATGCAGAGACAGACTTCCAGGCGCTTACAGAGGCTATAGAGCTTTTGTCCAGCGCTTTCGACGGATCTGGCAACCCGTATGAGGTGATCTATCCTGACCCTAGTATCGATGTTAGGCAGGGCATCATGGATATGGCATTTGGGCATCACGCAACATCGTCATGTCGTATGGGCCCTGCTGATGACAGGGACTACTGCGTTGACTCTAAGTTCCGAGTCAACGGGGTCGACAAGTTACGCGTTGTCGATGCTTCTGTTTTCCCCCGTATGCCTGGCGGTATGCCCAACGGGCCAACATTTACTATCTCTCACAAAGCTTATGAGGTACTTATGAAGGAAGTTGGTGAGTAGCTCAGGAGCCCTGCAAGTTTAATAACCTTGGCATTTTCTCCAGCTTGATTGCCAAATATTCTCTCGACTGGCATTTCTTCCATAGCATAGTGACCGTTCCTTTTGTCGATAGAAGTCTCGATTATCATGGATCTTATCATGTAATTGGACATATTGTATTGATATAATTATAGAACAGAAAAGCTCAAGCTCAATGGGGCGGGTCGCGTGTGTTGCCTGTTACTGTTTGTTCTTGACCCTCATAATCCAGACCATGGTTATTCTGCAGTAAACCTCTTCTTGAATCATCCCTAGCCTGGCCAGAAGGGCTGGCAGGGTTCAGTCCGTACCATGCTACGACAACCACACCCATTATACCAGTGAAACAGCTAAAGGCGAAAGATATAGCGCCACGCGGTGTGAATCTAGAAAGGCTATTAGCTGACTGGGAATTACATGCGAGATGTAAGCGTGTTCTCATAAGACTCACCCTTCTGGTAGGGGTCGGGGCGGTCTGTTTTGACCAGAAAGGTCTAGCAAATCGTCGTTCCTTGCCGCAGCATTCCCAGTATGAGGCACGCCGCCTGCAACACAAGCGTTAATGTGATCTTGCGGAAGTTCAAGCGTTTTTTGAAGCTCCAATGGCGCTTCGATAAACGTCGCGACCAGACCAGAGGTGAGATGCCACTCGAGGTGGCAATGAAACAGCCAGACACCTGGAAGTGTGATTGTCAGTCATAATGGCGCAAAGACGTTGGAAGCTCTGGCGCGACGAACCTGGATTGTCGGCCTTGAAGCGCATGACAATGTTGCCGTTTGGGTACACAAGAAGTGTATCGCGTCGCATCGGAGTTTCCGGGAAGTCATCCTCATTGATCCCTGATTCCTCAAAACTTCCAGCATCCTCAGGTGAACGATAAATTGCTTGAAAGCTGTGGCCGTGAATATGGAAAGGATGCCGACCATCATCTTGGTTGTTGAGGACAATCTGGACAATCTCGTTTCTTTGAAGGACGAAAGGATGTGTATATTCGCCATATACTCGCGAGTTCATTGCTAGATCGCCTGTTGTTAGGGCTGTATAGAGGGTCGGAACTTTGGGAGCTGCGTAGGTGATGTTATTGAAGAATGCGTAGTTAGCTCCGTCACCGAGGTTGTTCATGATAACGTCTAAGGTAACATTGCGGTCGGGCTCCGGCAGTCGCTCAAGCATATCATAAGGAACGAGGTCCATGTCATCAAGTGGATTGTACTGATAGACGATCTGAGGCTCGAGATGCGGTTTCTCAGCGCTGTATTCTAGCCATCCGGTGACATTCCACTGAAGGTCTTCTGGAAGCACATCGAAGAGGGTCTAGGATGAACCGTTAGCATTCGGCTATGATCGATGCTGTGGCTATTTTCCCTTACTATATCCATGCTAGCGACAAAGGCAAAATTGCTGTCGTCGTCGTCCTTGGTTGTGAGCAAGACGCTAGTACGTTGTCCGGCTGAGAGATAGATCATGTTTGTGGCCTTTGGCTTCGTATAAACGCCGTCCACTTCGATAGTTGTCATGTTGTGTCCCTCGAACCACACATACTGGCCGGCAAACGCTCCGATATTAGCCATGCGAAATAAGTATGTCTTACCCGGATTTACGGGTATTGACAATTTTTGCGTCTCGTTGATAAGAGCAGCGTTGGGGACTGGCTCCGCGCCTGTTGGATTAGTCTTGGACATGAAGTCGGGGATCAGTACCGCCATCTGGTCGTGATACCAGTCAGACAGAGTAACTATCAACTCTTCGTCGTATTGGTCTTTGTATGGGTTGTTAGGGTCGTGAATGATGAGGGGACCTCGTAGGCCATCTGGATATTGGCTATTTGCATGGGAATGGTACCAGTACGTTCCAGGTTGGTTGATCTGTTTCACATCAGCTTGAGGAACATTACGGCACTATATTGATTCGGTCATTCTACCTTGAACTTGTAGGTGAACGACCCTCCTGGAGGAATAGGGCATTGAGACACTTTTGACGGGCCATCCATATGTGTTGAGCCGTTCATGTACAGCCCGTGAAAGTGCAGAGATGTTGACTGGTTGCCCAAGTGGTTGTTGACATTTACGATCAAGTCGTCGCCAACATTTGCTTCAATGCGTGGGATTGGCCATTGTCCGTTGATGCCAATCGTTGGACGGTCGCACGCGCCGTCGGGATTCGCAGTAACCCATGTAATATTGAAGTCGTACGTAACAGTAGTAGCCAGCGCCTCGGGCAGTACCAAGCTTACCAAAGCCGAAGCGATCGCTCTCATCTGGAAGCCGACCATGATGAAAATAACAGAGTGCTTAGGTCGCTGGTCACGGGCTCATGATCCATAGATAGCCCTTCCAGCTGCATTTAAATAGTAGTCGAAAAAGAGGGGCCACTAGATGGAAGAATTGATCGTCTAGAAGGATCGCACATTCTTGTGCGTTGCCAGGTTGTGAGCTATGCTTGCCGGTCTCGGCGGAGATCCGCTCGGAAGTAGCTTGAAGAAGACAGTGGGAAGAGCAGGGGCTCGAAATGGATCTAATCGATCTCATCTAATCAGATCCGAGACCGACTTCGGTGGACCGGTAAACTGCTCCATATTGCGGACCACGGCGGGGCTCTTTCGGACCTCCGAGTGACCGCTTAGCTGAGCATCGTAGTGCCAATTGCTAGGGCTTATTGTTCTCTTTAGATCATAAATTACCGCTGTGCCCTTTCTATGGCTGTTGGCCGCTGAATCGGAGGCTGGATACCATCGTGCCACTTCGTCGACTAGAGCTGGCTGGCAAGCTGGTCAGAGAATACTAGTCTTCTGCGCCATATCTTCCCTTTTCATTATCACAGCTTCCGAGAGTGCTTAGCACCTGGCCTCTTCGACCTTTTGCTCGCCTAAGCCATCAATTGGTCCGCCACGACCAGGACTAAGAAAGAAAAGATGGAGCTAGAGATCTTCTCCGTACCGGTGTTCCTGGTGGTCTTTCGTGAGACCCTGGAGACAGCAGTCATCGTTTCTGTCCTGCTGGCTTTTCTCAAGCAGACTCTTGGTGGACCGTCGTATGACCCAAAGCTGTACAAGACTCTTCGCAAACAGGTACTAACATTCCGCCCGGGCGAAACAGCCTTTGGGTCCTCACTACTAACAAGGACGTAGGTCTGGCTAGGGACCGGCCTCGGCTTTGGGATATGCATGGTAATCGCAGCTGCTATCATTGCGGTTTTCTACAGCCTTGGGAACGACACATGGCAGGATAAAGAGTACTACTGGGAGGGCGCTTTTTCTCTCATCGCTTCCCTAATCATCGGCGTTATGGGCGCGGCGTTGCTACGCATCGGCCGCCTCCAGGATAAGTGGCGCGTGAAACTTGCTGAGGTGCTCGAAGGACCTTTCTTGGCCAAGACGAGTCGCGGACGGCTGAGAGATGTCTTGGAGAAATACTCAATGTTCATCTTGCCGTTTGTGACGGTTCTTCGGGAGGGTATAGAAGCTACTGTGTTCGTGGCGGGTGTTAGCTTCTCAGCGCCTGCAATGACAATCCCTCTCTCTACAGTGCTGGGGATACTAGTCGGTACCATTGTCGGCTATGGCATTTACAGGTATGCGGTACCATGCTTTCAAATGATGCTACCCTTCGCTAACACTCGCTTAAGGGGAGGCTCGGCGGCGCACATGCAGTTTTTTCTTATAGCCTCGACATGTTTTTTATACCTGGTAGGCGCCGGACTGTTCTCTCGGTCTGTGTGGTATTTTGAGCAACAGCAATGGAATGACGCTGTAGGCGGTGACGCAGCCGAGGTAGGCAGCGGACCGGGTTCTTACGATATCGATCGAAGCGTATGGCACGTTAATGTAAGTTAGCAGACCGGAGCTATTTGAATAACATCGAACGCAAGGGCTTAGCTGACGTTTCTTACAGTGCTGCAGTCCCGAGTTCAACGGTGGCGGTGGCTGGGGCATTCTCCAGGCCATCTTCGGCTGGACGAATTCCGCTACTTATGGTTCGGTTATTGCGTACAATATGTATTGGCTTGCTGTTATCGTCGGCTTCCTTGTTCTTAGGTTCAAGGAGAAACATGGCCGGTATCCTTTCATGGAATCCAAGGCTGGCGGTCGAGGACCTGTCGGCGTGGAAGGTCGCGAATCCCTTGAATCAGCAGCGGAGACCGAAGACAGACCGCTGCTGAGCACATCACGTAACATTTGAGCACGGGGGATATGTTTCATTCTCTTTGTTTACCGCGGGTCTAACGAGGTGGTCAGAGGTGGTATCTCCCTGTGATGGAAGCTGTAGCAGACTCAGCGACACAGCGGAATGACGAAGTCCACATATAGTAGTGTGATACCCCTGGGCAAAAATCACTTACACTAAGACCCTCCGTGCTTGCTCAGTTTTGCAATGCACGTTTCTTGATTATACCATGTCACGAAATTTATTTTTCCTTTTGAGATGAGAGTTTTCTTTGAGTCTGCCTCCGCAATATCCAGCTTTCATGTTGGCTACCCCTGCTCAGCTACTGCATGTGGCTGCAGTCGGCCTACTACAAGGTGAAAGGCAGAAGTAGGCACACAAACCCCCACGCAGACAGGGCCTTCTATTGAATCACCAAAGATCATCATAGTGTCCGCCACAGTGCTCATTTGCGAAGGGGTTTTCTTATCTACTGGATAACCCTAACCCTACTATCAGACTTACAGGGCTAGGGTCTGGAACAACCGTATATTAAAAAAGATCAACACGGTCTTCAAGGAATAATAGAGGGGCTTTGTATGCCTACTTCTGCCTTTCACCTTGTACATGTAGTCGGGACTTCTGCTCACTCATTTGCAGGCTGGAACTGTGTAGACATGCAAAGGACTGGAATTTTGCATATAAGAAGCAGCTTTCCTGCACTAAAATGCAAGCTATGGTCACTTTTTTTTTTTTTTTTTTTTTTTATAAAAAAAAGGGGTGGTTAAGTGGCGTCTAAGCAAATCGAGGGCATTAGCACTACGTAGGGTAGAGAGGGTAGGGGTAAGAAGGATTGTGATGCTTGCACCTATTTTGCTTTTTCCTCGGGCCTCCCCTCCCAACCAACGTTCGAATCGGTTGACCGATCACCTACGGTCAGCAAAAGCCCTTCCCGTTTGAAACTTTCCGCGCGGCACTGAAGATCTCAGAACCTCCTAAGGCCTAAATTTAGGCTCAAGTCGGCCACGAAGACCGACAGCTAAACGCCCTCACGCATATATGGCGCGCCCTGTTCACTGGGTGCGCTGGCCACCTGGTCAGCTTGCTGCAGGCCGCGGTAGAGTCGCCGCTGCTGCGTTGCTTTTCGGTTGCCGCGACTGCCGATTCATCCCATGGCACTCTTTTATTGGTTTGGGGGGGCATGGGAGATGAGATTCGGCACCTAACCCAACCAATCTACTCCCCTGCTTTGTACTAGTGAGCGAAAACATAGCAAAATATGTCCCCAATGGGCGTGCGCAGTTATGGATTGCATATGCTCAGCCTTATCGGGTCTAAGGCGTGAGGGGGAACTGGCCTTATTAACATGGGTTACCCAGGTGCCTGGAGGGGCGCCGAGAGAGCTCCTTTCGCCATAAGAATGAAGAAAACAACAACGAGCTGCTACCAAAACATCTGATTCCGAAACACTCACTGCGAGAGACTAGAAATGAAACAACCCTAGCCAGCTGCCGACCATCAACATCCATGAGCATAACCCCCCCTCACCCACAATGCGACACCGTCCTCTGCAGCCCGAGGGTGGCACCCTTGCAGATATTTGATGATTGGTACCCCGAGTTCAGCTTTATCTTCAATCGCATTATGCAGGACAACTGTTCGGCCGAGTTTGATATGGTTCGTAATGGGGACCGCACCCTATATGGAACAGAATGGGAGGAAGAATGGGCTTGGTTCGGCGTTGGCTCCTACGTCGTACCACTGGTTGACTGTATTCTCGACCATTCTCCAGAATACGTCAAGAGCAATATGGCGGCGGCAGCTGTCGTTCTGGGCTTAATGCCTGGTATCTTGGGGTCTCTTGGTTCAAGTGTGACCGAGACATCAACGCTGGCTATTATTGGGAGACGACCATTCCTCGCGTTGTGCCTGAGCATTGGATCGCCCGCCGTTGTCCCCGAAGCTTTCTTCCAATCGTCTCGCTTCAGTCGGATCCTAGAAGCACCACCGAGTCGTGTGAAACTACTATTCTTCGCGTATCCTGTCGAAGTCGTCATTCTTGTGCTTGAGCACGTTGCTGCTCTTGCCGCTATTGCTAACGTCACGACACTGGGTGTACAGCTTGGATCAAGGGTGACGCTAGCTCTTGCACCGTACTTTACATGGCTGGCTTTGATCTGGATATTCCTCGGGGTGGTGCCTCATTTCCTTGCAGCGGCATCTCTCTATCTTCGAGTGAGGATCGAGAGGGGAAAGATCGATAATGTGTGGGACCGAATCAGAGCTTGGGTTGCTCCTTGGACTGAGGGACGCCCTATCAAGTTCACCTTGAAGCCGGAAACATTCTACTACACTGCGATATCGGGGCTCATAACGCTGTATACCACGTTTCACATAATTCTTGGCACGTTGATTTTCTCAAGCGCCATATTCATCTCTGTCAGGGACAGCGTGCCCGTGATTGCTCGGTTTCTGGCCTCTGTCATGGTCTGCCGAATGGTGCTCATGTATGAGCTCGCTAGACTGGAGCGGCTCTGTCGGAAGCCTAACGGCTACCATTTGGAGGAGAAGCTCAATGAGAGCGAGGCAGAGGTCAAGGCTCTAGGGGCCATGTTTCAGCGTCATACCTTTTAGGTACAAGGGGAATTTGCGGCAAGATTCGGGGATTCAGCAACCGCGAAAACAGGATGACAGAGGGCATATTCGAGTATATGGACCACCACGAAGCGATATATCATCTGAATTCATATAACACGTATGAACGCTAGCTATAGCATTGGTGAAGAGCTCCAGTGCCTTCATGTTCGTTACCAAGGAGCGCCTGCACACCCAGATGGTTTTGGTGGTGTAGTTGCAGGTACTTGCAAATGGCAGGACATTCCACCCTGGCCCTGAGCTCAACCCACCAGATGCTCCGGCTGGCCTTGAGGTACCAAAGATATAACAACAGCAATGCAACAGGGTCCCTTCTCAGCAATAAGTCTTTGAAAGACCCATGTATGCTCAGCGTGAACAGCACCGCCTGGCCAGTCGTAAGTTGACCATCTGGCAGATCTAAGAACCGAGATAGTGCGTGGGCGGCATGGAGGTATGGGTTTGTGTCTACTGTAGATGAGGCTGATAAGCCACACACAGTGGCCAAATCTTCCGTTATCCCATCTGCTCCTTGTTTGGGCAGAGGCGAGTACATCTCGGCGAATGTTGTGGCCATGACATGATAAATACTATCAGGACGCAGTGGATTGACCGTGTGCCATAGGGACATCTTCGCCTCATTCATCCGGAGCCAGTCTAAGTCGTCCGATGACTGCGAGGCCACAAGGGGCCAGGCTTGCCTCGCCTGGGATGCATCGGGTGATGAATAGGTCAAAACGGCCAGTGCAGCCGCTGTACCCCAGATGGCATCTTTTGCCTCAGCCTCGATTGGTTTCCTTAGCCGTTGTCGCAGGAGAATGGTGGCTTGAGACCAGTGGAAGCATTCTTCCAAGGTGCGGTGACTGTTCCGCGGGCCATTTAGATAGCGATCATAAGTAAGCGCCACAGCTAAGGAGGCATGCATGAGGAATGGATGCTTCAAATGTTGTTAGCGGGCCGAGCCTGTTGAGAATTAGGGATTCATATGTGTTGTAGCAATGACTCGATGGAACTTACAGTGAATGCGAGTTTGAGAAGATGGCGATTGACATGTCTCATGTTCGGGTCATCTGGGGTAATCAGACCCCAACCAAGATAGCGAGTGATGAGATGTTGACATTTTGCGTCCAATTCATGTCGATAGCATGTCGATACGTCTGATGTCCAGATAGCATTTGTGAGAGGGTGTTGCACCTGAGCTTGTGCTTTCCGCCTAATCTTTGGTTGGAGAAGCCTCCCTCCATCAGCGGCTACGGGCTGGAGGTCGGCAACATTCGGCATGAACGTGCACAATAAACTGAAGGAAATGCATCTCTGGCATTGTGGCTTGCCTTGGTCACACTGTAAGAGATACGTCAGATACTCTTATGAACGCTGCCTCGAAAAGTGGTAGACAGCCAAGGAGACTCACCTTGATTTTGCGGAGTTTGCAGTTGCGACAGCCAAATCTCGACCTCTGCCGAGAGCCGGGATTCTGGTCCATCCCGTCTGTTCTTTCGATTTAAGCGTTGTTTGCAATACGCGGAGTTGTCACAAGTCATTTGGGCTCTCGGAAGGCCATAATTTCCGGTCGAGATGCGGCAGCGCTGCTCCCGGATTTAGAGGAATTAAGTTGAAAGGTGGAAACTTGCCTTTGGAATGACTCTATCATGGAGAAAGCTTTTGACCCCTGAAAGTATGGAGACAAGTTCCACCTTTAATCCCTGTCTTTCTGCTGGAAACAAACTCGGATCGCTCCACTCTCCGGCCGGCTAACCACGTTTCGGCTATGTCATCTCAACGCTAACTACCTTTCGGATACAGCCTTCTCCTATTGGCTGGAGGTTTGTTGGACGTGTAAATCAAGTCGAAGATCAACCTCCAACACTGCAAATGAATTATTAATTCAAGATCGCAGCTATGTATCTGAGAGAAAATGGTGCTACTCGTGAAGCCAGCGCATCAATTTTGTATTATCTTTAAATACCGAGCGCGTTCCGCTTCCTCAATCATTTCGCGTACAAGCCTCTAAGCCAGTCAATCCCAAGATACATACAATCATACCTGAACTTACACCCAATCTCATACCAACACATACATTTCAACATGGCTACTCATCTCGCCGCCGTCGCAGTCGCTAAGGGCCAGCGCTTTGAGATTCAAACTCGCCCCACGCCGAAGCCAGGGCCTGGGGAGCTCCTCATTGAGGTCAAGTCCTTCGCTCTAAATCCGGCAGACTACAAAATGCGTGACCAGGGTATATACATAGCCCAGTACCCCGCCATCGTTGGCTTCGATATTGCTGGCGTTGTAAGAGAGGTGGGCGACAATGTTCCTGTACGTGAATACAAGCCAGGCATCACCCGCGTCGCCGCATATGCAACCTCCTTCTGGAAAGACTGGTGCATGGACTACGGTGCATTCCAACAACGTGTTCTTGTTCCATGGCAGCAGGCTGTAGCCATTCCTGATGGGTGCGACATCTCTTGGAGCCAAGCGGCGACGCTGCCAGTCAGCGTTCAAGTACCCCTAAGCGCTTGGGACGTTATTGGAATTCCGCGCTTGCGGTCGGCCGATGTCACTACTTCTTCTACTACCTCTCCTCCCCCAACGAATCCCAATTCGGGAAGAAACAAAGAGGCTTTGTTAATTTGGGGAGCATCCTCGAGTGTTGGCACAATGGGAGTGCAGAGCGCCCGAGTGCTACGGGAAGATAGTGGCACCTCGATCGCTAAGGTGTACGCGACCGCCGGTGTAGCGAACCATGAGTACATCCTCTCTCTAGGAGCTGATCGCGTGTTCGACTACAAAGACCCAGAGGTTGTCGACGCGATTGTGTCGGCGGCCAAACAAGACGGCCTGCTGATTCGGCACTGCTTCCTTGCAACGGGAATGTTGGAGCCGTGTCAGGCTGTCCTGAAATCATTTTTAGAGGATGTAAATGGGGGGCAACATATAGGAGAGAGTAAGGCAGTAATCGCCTCGGCACCTTTTCTGCCTCGGGATGCGCAGCACGTGGATGGGTTGGAAACTATTTTTCTGATACCATCGGCTGATGAAAAGGAAAGATTGGCCAACTTCGAGTACTGGATGAGCACGTGGCTGAGGGAACACTTGGCCAAAGGGACTATCAAAGCGAGCCCAGAGCCGAAGGTCGTGGGAAAGGGCTTAGACGCTATCAATGCTGGGCTGGATCTCCTCTCTCAAGGTATCAGCTGTACTAAGTTAGTAATAGAAGAATGACAATGATGACATAAGTAATTAATTCCATTGCTGTGTGCTGTGTATACATTGCGAACCATATCTATGTGCTCAGGATCATATGATTCGCCAAGTTCTATTGCTGCCTTGCTCTGTAATATCTCTTTTTGGTAATGTTGGCGGCCCGCGGAAGCGACCGCCAGGGTCTTAGCCTCTCGATACACGTTTCGTTTTGGTCAAGAGCCAATGGTATCTTTGAAGGGTTGGATGATCTCACCCTACATTCCGTTGCGACCCTGAGATGATCAGAGTACACGACAGCCCGTTTGCTCGGGTGCTGTAAAATGCTATTGCATTTTGAGAGGCTCGAGAAAAGCCTTAGCGAATTTCATGGTCTTATGAGGGTATGAGTTGTCTTGTTGGGCTTTTCTAACATGGCTTAAAATCTTTAAAGCCCAGATGCTTCCGCTATAGAATGATACGTTATTCAGCAAGAAAGAGCAAGCTCACAGAACAATACTTTAATTATATACTCCCCCATCAAACGCAAGACCCTTATGTCCAAAATTCTTGCTAATATGCAAGATATCCCATCCAACCTTCCAGTCTTTAGTGTCGTTGCTGAGAGACAGGCCTTCGTCCAACAACGCTACTCATTCCTCCAACATCACTGCCTACTCCCACCCAGCTGGCAGTGTCACGTCGGCCACGTCTGTGACCACTACCACAAGCTCCAGGAGTGGAAGCTCAGTGGACGGCTTGATCTATACTGGCTCTAACAGCGCACAATCTGTAGCTTACACTGGATCCCAGTTTGACTCGTAGGTACTGAGATAAAGTGCGAATCTCAAAATATGCTGACAAGAGTCAATAGGGACGGCCAAGCTAGGCCTTCTGATCTTTCCGAAAACATGCAGTGACCGCTTTTCGATAGTAATCTGGGGAAAGTTGAATTGTATTATTTTAGCATAGTTCAATACCTGGCATCTTCGACTGCGCGATACAACAGTCTTTCATGTTCAGTCAATTGACTTTCCAATTTTTCACCATGTTGCACTTTCATGTGTGGAGTCGCCAATCTTATGTGTCGTAGTGTTCTACTATCATTCAAACCAGGAAGTGTACTAATCTTACTTTCCGTTACAGATGTTCCTTTCTTTTTTTCTCTTTTTTTATCTCCCTCCCTCCGTCGCCTTCTCGTTTTTCTATGGTACTTATTTATTAATCCAAGCAATATGTTAAGGGCACTGCACGGAGATTCATTTTCTTAATTATGTTCATATCAGTTCAATGCAGAAGTTTACAGATGTTAGGCATTGTTTATGGTAGTAAATTTAGGTTATTGAACTGAGAGTCCATTGGCTATTTTCTCGAATTGCAAGATCACTGGAGGACTTAATTGGAAAGAACATGATCGTCGAATTAATCCACGAGTCAGTATCCTCCAATAAGACTATACTTCAAAGCTTTCTACATATTAAGAAAATATATCAGATAAAAAATTAATAATATTCGAAGAAAGGTGAAACGAATCCTTGAAGTCTTAAGAATGATTATCATAACTACCCGGACGCTAAAAGCCTGTCGAGTCATCCACTATATACTTGTAGTTGTGCGTTAGACTAATGAAGTAACATGTCAAGACTTCTAAAGACTCTAGAGTTTCGTAACGATAAAGCTCGTCAAGGTGGGAAGAAGTATAACAGAGAAGTTGAGGAGTGATAGCATTTAATCTCCTACATGTCTAAACAAATTAGTAAAAAATAGGGCCTGGCACAGTACCAGATTCTGCAAGAAGCAGAATAAGCCCGTGCTCAAGGTGGAAGTTATTTAAGGAGCAAAGAAAATGAAATTTGACCAAAATACTCTTCCTCGATTGCGACAGGATCATCCGTTTCATTTGCATGGTTTGCGTGACAAATAAGATGCTTATTAGAACATTTGGACATCCCTGCCACATATGATAACATAAGTGCGGGGAATTCCAGCTTACCAAACTAGTCTTCCTCGTTCCCTTGTTTACATCAGGTTGATCAATTCTGCCTGATCTCGCAATTTTTAAGGTAGATATGGCAGTATCTTTTCAGGAGAAAATGAACATCTTGGGTCTCCCCAATGAGCTCCTCGCGCACATTGCTAGCTTCTTGACCAAAGATAGCGATTTGGCTCAGCTCGTCAAAACCCACCCTGCATTTTACCAGGTCCTGAACCGAGCTTTGTACGAGCAAAACCAGCGAAATGTCGACAATTATAGAACAGAATCAGAGATCCCTGCTCCTGAATCAGCGTTGTACTGGGCGGTGGTCAATAGTCAGCTGGCCACTATAAAGAGAGCGATGGGCTTCGGCCTCGATCTCAACCAACACACCCCACCGGGATACTCGCTTCTTCATTTTGCTTGTAGTCTCGGTCAATCAGAGGTGGTGAGGTTTTTGCTAGACACCGGCGACGTTGACTCCAGCTTACGCGAGCGGGGAACTCGATCGCCCCTCCACATTGCCGCCTTCACGGGGCACACGCACATTATCAATCTACTCCTCGATTACAATCTCAGGCGGAGATTAGCAGCACCGGAAGATACCCCGCTAGTTGATGTCAACTCGGGAGACTACAGGATAGAGACACCGCTCATGGTCGCAGCTCGATGGGGCAACGCCGATGTTGTCGCCGCGCTCTTGACGGCGGAGGGCATTGACCCACAACGCAGAGACTTTGTGGGTGATATCCCATTGTTAGTTGCGTCCAACAAGGATCACATTAGGGTTGTGGAGGTGATGCTTGCTTCCGACAAAGTGGACGCCAATGCGGCGACAAGCGCTGGGCAAACTACTCTCGTTTCGGAAATGGTCTTTGGACAAAACGAAGAAATCCTGCGAGTTCTACTGGCTTCAAATCGAATAGACATTCATAAACCAGCATTGGCATGGCCAGGAGACAACACCCCGAGGACTCCATTTGAGGTAGCTTGCATGTCTCCAAATCTTACCGGAGCTGAGATGCTCATCGACGCCGGCCTGGATCCAAATTCCAGAGGAGCCGAGGGCCGGACACCACTGCATGTTGCCGTCGATTATCGACAAACAAAGCTCGTTGCGAAGCTGCTCTCGATAGAAGGAACAGATGTGAATGCTCGGGACGACAACGGTAATACTCCTCTTCATCCTGTCGAGACTAACTGGCGCGGACCCCAGACGGAGGAGGAGCAAGATGAGCGTGAGCAAAGCCAGAGGGAGATAACTAGCATGCTTCTCAACATACCCGGGATCGACCACGAGCCTATCAATAACAGCAATGAGACCCCGCTTTACTCAGCGATTCGTTGTTTTGACCAGCGACATACAATCGAGCTCCTGGCTGATGTAACGGATGTTGATCTCAATGGGCCCATCTGTCCGGCCAGCAACCTCTCAGCACTCATGCTGGCCACGCAGTCATGGGAAGAGGACGCATTTACAACTCTTCTTGGACATCCCAAAGTCAACCAAAACCTCTCACTTAAGGACATGCCGCGTTTTCTTCTTCACAATATCTGTTCTAGACGCGTGTACTTCCCAGAAGTGCTCAGAGTACTCCTCGAGGAAGGGGCTGATCTGAATGAGAGAGACGAACGAGGCATGACGCCTTTACTGGCTTCACTGAATTCTGGCGAGCTGGCCACGACTTACTTTATACTGGGGAGAGCAGAGCTCGACGCCAGCCCTTCTGCCTTCGAGACTCCTGGTCCCCGTTCGTTTATACATGAGATCATGTCCTTCGCCGGCGAAATCAGATCCGAACTATGGTCCTACCTATTCACGCATGAGAGCTTTGACCCCAACATGGTGGACTACGACAATCGAACTGCTCTACTTTACATAATAGAGGATGGGGATGATCAAGAGTTGAAGATGTACCTTGCATCTCGTCGAGTTGATGTCAATCAAGCAGATATTCAAGGTCTTACGCCGATGCATCATGCATTACGCGCCTTTGAGTCTGCCCGGACGGAGCCGAGCCTAAATCCGGAGATGTATGAAAACATGATCAGAATGCTTGCCAAGCATGATAAAATTGACCTCAGCGTTCTAGACCATAGTCAAACTTGTGTTGTTCAATCAATAGTAGAATCAACTCCAGACGGCTTAACACACCGAAAGGGAGGGGTCGTATGGAGTGGGAGAATATAGCATCGTCGCCAGGTTGCCCTTCTGTGGCACCATCTAGCACGTACAATTAGATTCGTGGAAATGAAACAAGGCATTACAATACGTCTTACAATAAGCTTAACAACACTTGGAGGTTGAGCTAGAAAAAGGCGGTCTTGAAAATAGATACCCGTCTACCTACAGAGTGAGACTAAAGTAGAAGCATCTTACCAAGAATCGTTGTTACCATCTCCATCATCGGAGCAGCCCTCGGAACGGAAGTCAATAAATTCGATTATACCCTGTGGCAGCGGCTGAAATGAGGCCATTGACCACTGAAAATAGTGGCACAACCATCGTGGGACTTTTGAAAAACATACTTTTCCTCCTAGGTAGCTATATTCCCTATGTATCTGTAAGTTACTCTACCCCGGTCTTGGCAAAGTGGGACGGGCATATGCTTGGAGCCTTACAGCAGTCAAAGGCATAGTTATTGTGCAGAAAATGGGAATGAAAGCGGAAGACTGTCATATTCATATTGACTGTCATATTCATATTGAAAATGCTCTACGGAGGCTTTAGAACAATGCTGCACTACTGAAGGACTGTCTAAGGGTACCTGGGTTCAAGAATAGCAGTATATTGGATTTATTATGTGAATCCCGAATATATAATTACGCACGACCTGTGCTGGTCCAGCCCTCTACTTTATTTTACCCCTCTTACGTCCCCTCTATCTTGTTTCTACCTATGTTACCAGTCCCCACGAGAAGATTGGACCATTGGCGTCAATCGTTGCCTGTGTGCAGAAATATTTCCACAAATCAATGCAGCTGTACTAACCTGGCCATGCAGGGATACAAAGACGACATATCACTTGATATCTGACGAGAGGCAAAAGAGCCAGTCATTCCTAGTTCTCGGTCTCACCTCAGCTGGAATTCGGAGCTGCGAATTGCTTTATAAACTGAAAAGAATTCTAAAGCATAAAGTGGGCTACGTATTGAACTAATAAGGCAATGCCACCGACGTGACTAGCCATAAAAGGTGAATGCATGAGCCACTTGCATGAGTGACACTGCATGTATACAAGCTAGTTGGGGTTTCCCCATTGGAGAACAAAAAATGATACTCTATTCTAAATGTAAGAGGAACGCATAACCAAATGTGACATGTAGCTAGCATGACGCAGGGGCGATATCTTCAGCTCCTTTACTATTAGACAAAAGCGAATTTGAAGCAGTGAGGCTGAAGATATGTTCCGATGTCAGGTCTAAAAGGTTATCGATTTTCAGAACAGTGCATATCTTTATAAATAGATATACACTCTTGACATATCTGTAGAAGATCAGCTTTACCTTCTAAGACTTCAACTATTAGTATTAGCTGAACTGAAATATAATCTATTAGTATCAGCTGAAGTGATATATATGATGTCACAGACATATATCATCACACCCAGGCAGTTAGGATACATATTATAAAATAGACAGCTTTTGTCTTTCAAAAAGTATATAAGGCCAGTCTAACACCACTTAGACAACTTAAAATATAAAACTATCTCTCATCAGACTCCTTACTTCACACTATCAATTATTCTCTAGAGTTATAGTTTGACTCATTTTCTCTTTTTCAACATCAAGCTTTTAGCAAAAACAAAATTGTCCTCTCTTGCGACCCTGCTGCAAGAATATGACGATGAAGGTTCCGTCTCTGTTCCTGTGTTTGACCCTCGGTCTAGTAACTTCATCTTCTGCTGAAAGCGGTGATGGGTTATGCGGGATTCCTCGGGGTGTTAGCCCTTGCACTTACAACGACAAGTTCATCAGAGTTGATGGCAGCGCTACAACCGCCGAAGAATGTGCTCCAATCTGCCGCGGAGAGCCTGACTGCAAGTCTTACGCGGCTGGTCCTGGCGGTTGCTGGCTCTATTCTGGTCATGTTGATACCTGTAAGGGGCAAGCCGGCAGCGAAACCTGGACATACTCTGATCGCGACTGTTACCCTACTAAATCAACATGCGGAACTCCTCGAGGTGCTAGCCCTTGCACTCACAACGAGAATTTCATCAAGGTTGACAGCAGTGCTACCACCGCCAAGGAATGTGCGCCAATCTGCCGTGCAGAGGCTAAGTGCAAATCATACGCGTCGGGTCCCGGCGGCTGCTGGCTCTATTCGCGTGAAGTTGATATCTGCAAGGGCGCAGCCGGCAGCTCAACCTGGAAATACTCCAATCGCGACTGCTACCCTTCAGGGCCAACCTGTGATCGATCTGGCGGCGCCAGTCCTTGCACCCAGAGCGACAAGTTGATCACGCGTGATAGCAGCGCCAGTACCCCCGAAGAGTGTGCTCCCATTTGCCGCGCGAAGCTTGACTGCAAGTCGTATGCGGCCGGCCCCGGTGGCTGCTGGCTCTACTCCGGCGATGTCGATACATGCGAGGGAGAGACAACATCCGGCAGCAAAGATTGGTCGTACTCTGATCGAGAGTGCTTCGCTGCTAAGCCAAAATGCGATCGACCCGGAGGCGCCAGCCCTTGCACCCAGAGCGACAAATTTATCAAGGTGGACGGCAGCGCTAGTACTGCTGAGAAATGTGCGCCCATTTGCCGTGCCAACCATGATTGCAGGTCATACGCCGCTGGTCCTGGTGGCTGCTGGCTCTATTCCGGCAGCGTTGATACGTGCGAGGGGGTATCTGGCAGCTCGACCTGGTCATACTCTGACCGAGAATGCCATCGCTGGTATGACCAGGATGCTTCTAGCAGCTAGATTCGTACGTCTTTGTACGTTGTTTTCGCTAAGCTCAACTTCGGACAGCTATCATACCTATGAACACGGAAATGGTGGTAAATGAGAGTGAGACAGGGCATTACAATGGACAATGGTATCTTACATGACATAAGTAGCTAGACCGTGGAGGTGCTTATGGAGCGTCGGATTAAGCGCCCAGCGGGTTCAATTCACAGCTTCCGTCGTGTAACAGTCTTCTTCTTTTGCGTGACCCTTCCGAGTTCCCCAGATTGTCCGGGCTAATCGCTACTTCGTATTATGACTCTCCGCAACTTTGCTGAAACCCACAAATAGCTCAGGCTGCTGCTGACTGCACTATATACTCGTTCCGAATGTATGCACCGAGATCGATTCCATGAATGGGAAGTGTGGTAAATATTGATGTTTCTACACTAACTTTAACACCATGTCTTTGGTTCAGAATGCATCTAATATCTTGTGGTCGAATGTCCAACAGTGATACCTGTGCGTACAGCTACACGCCTAAAATCTACACGAGCCCATCCTAACCTGCGAATGGAAGACTGGGATAACGTTATTCGATCAGATGAGACCACTGTGCGGTTGCGACGGACTGAGTATTCAAATACTTTTTGGGCATGATGCCGCTCCCATCTGAGCCAGGGGCAAAATGCTATGATACCCGTGCAAACTCCAAAGACGCAGCGCCACGTCTTCAGCTGCAGCTGAGCCTCGCCTTGTGGCGATTAGGTTGGCCTTGCACCGCTTCTATGATGAGAGGCTAACAAGAGGCTGACCGAAAATGTCAACTGCAGTAGCAGATCACCCTTTCTCGCCCTCAACAGCTAAAAGGTATTGATATCAAAAACATTGAGTGATACGAGCATT
Organism: Waltergamsia citrina; assembly: GCA_022814615.1. NCBI lineage: Eukaryota > Fungi > Ascomycota > Sordariomycetes > Hypocreales > Bionectriaceae > Waltergamsia > Waltergamsia citrina. The sequence continues at coordinate 50,627 of JAKLNE010000081.1, read as the reverse complement.
TTGCCTTCCTCCAGAGTCTTCTTATCCAAGTGTCTTATAGTATCCTTGAATTCATCTTCCTTAATACCAGCCTCGTATATCTTTTCAGTAATACTGGCTGTCTTCTTAGCCTGATCCTTGGCGGGCTGGTTGAATGAGAGTGAGACAACACGAATCCCTGCTGTTAGAAGTAAAGGGAAAAAAAGACGTCAGTGTGCTAGGAAGCTATTAGAGCTAGTATGGTGGCCTACCTAGCTTAACTTCTCCGCGCATGACTGGGCATGGATACGTGAGAGTAAAAATCGGTCCTTTCTCCAGTTGCTCTGCACCCAGCATTACCGTCTCGAGAATGTACCTCTCGATTGGCTGGAGATGCTTCAGAGGGATCTCCGGAAGCTTTTGTTGGAAAATATGCTGGATGACCTTTCGATAAGCCGACTTATCATGCCGGTATTCCCCGGTTAGAGACACATCATGAGGTTTTGATTGGTCTTTGATATGGTACAACCTGGCCGAAGTTATCAGTCAAGCCAGAAGCGTGGTTCTTTGCAGTTTCATTTTCATCTCAGGAAAAGACTAAATAAAGAACAGCCACGAAGAGATGCTTTCAGCTTACCAAGGTGTCTCCTTCGCTATGAAGTCAACAGTATATGCACGGTACCGAGAACGACCCCAACTGGCATTGAGGGTTTTCTGAGCCTTAGAATCCCCCTTGCCAGTCCCCTTTTCGACTGTAGCCTCAATCTTTGGAGCCCAGGTGTACAATGTTGTGAAAACATTATTACTATAGTCCACGGCTGGTATTGGGTTGAGGTAAAATATGGCCTGAGGATCACTCTCTGCCGTCATCTCGACTGTATGTACGGGTGTGCTCTTGCGGTTGGTAATGGGTGACAGTTGGTCCGTCATAGCAATTGATACACTATTATAGCGAGAAAAGGCTGATGGTGGGTCAGGTAAATGGTGCAAATTTGATTTGATCAAATTGATGACCAACGGAATGAGTCAGGACGGTAACTTTTATATGGAATACCCTTTTTCCTTTCATGTAGATTGTTTTACTTGGAACGATATAGACCGCTCAACTCAATTGGGGCCCGCGGACACATCAGCTGGTACACAGAGATCTTGCGTCCTAGGCCTTGTGCGATTGACTATTTAACTAATCTTCTACAAAGTCAAGAATGCAGACTACACACGGCATACCAAGCTACGAGAATACAGGAGCATCACATGAGATAGCATGGCGCCTCGCGGGTAGTGCTGGAGAACTGGCAAATAAGCCCTACACTGTACATGCAGGCCATATATTGGAGAAGATTGAACTGCGTCAAGCCTTGCCGATAGAGTGTGGGTGGTTTAAGTCCGAAACTCTGACTCCATTTTCTTATAAGTTCTCTCGTGCATTTCAATCCTTTTTCCAATGGGGGGTGACCCCATTCCTTGTCGAATGATAGGGCATTCAAAATAGACCGTACTTAGATTAGAACCGATGCTACTTCTCGTCAACGTGTCTTAACACCGAGCGTCGCGCCCTGCCCCCACGATTTTTACATATTTGTGAGAGAAAACTCAATCTTAAGAAAAGTATATACATAAGCTTCAGTTTCCGTATTGGCTTAAGGCCCGAGAGTACATAAGTGAATAAATGTATATATCGATTTTACATCACATCCCTCCAGACCTGACAAATGAATTGGCTTTCATTCGACCTACGCTACATTTAGCCCTTCACGCCATCGAGGGTAATATGAGACGCAATATTTGAGATGTTGTTAAAGTTTCCAATGTCTCTTTATTGTCACAACTATTCGTCGTCGGCTCGAATGCCATGTCGCCAGATGCGATACATGGATTTACTTAAACTATTATTAAAGTTATCATAGTTATGGAACCAAAGCTTATTCCAGTCACCAACAACACTGATTGGCTTTAGACTCAACGGCAGTCTCGCAATACGCCAAGACGGCTTCACATCGGCGCTTTAAATGCTCTTTCGTATTCTTAGTGACAAGGTTTGCAATCACATACCGGTATCTAAGCAGCTTACTATGCCAGTATTACATTCTCCTGACATATTTTGATGTTCCAATGTTAAACCAGATCTTCAAAATCTCGGTTGTTAGTGAGTTTAATTTACACCAGGAGTAGAGCTTCGCTTTGTGAACCGCATATCTATCCCCCGGTAAGATACTTGACTAATATAATGGTATGAGAGGATTTCAACTTATATAAACCCAGCACAACTGCCTTGACGTATTATATTTGTACCAACTTTTTTTAACAAGCACTCACAGTTACCATCTAGTACAATCAAGCCCTCATCTTTAGGTATTCGAGATACTAAAATATTATCTATCATCCAACTCTGAGTTAAACATGCCTTCTACCACCATCCAAAACCTTGGCACCATCACCAGCCCGTCCAAGGCTGGAGTTATGGTTGATCTTCCTATTAGCCCTGAGGCTGCTGCTAATTACATCAGCACCTTGAAGGCATCTGAGGAAATTACGGATGAGAAGCTTGGCAAGCAGCTCGCCCAGGAGAGCCGCGATGAGCCATCCATCTGGTTCGTTAACTTTCCTTCCAAGATGGCTGCTGAGAACCAGCAGGTGCTCAAGCACTACCAAAAAAGCGTTCTCAACTACCGCTGCTGGGCGAGCCTGATATGGTGGGCAACAGTCCACAAGTACGAAGATAGGCTGCCAACAGAGGCAGCGCGCACCAGCTACTGCGCCAAGGTTGCTAGACAGCACATGGAGAAGACACCTTGGTATGATGCCCTTCGATGTCTCTCTCTCTTTCTTGAAGAAGATCCATGTCAACGTATTTGAATGACACGGAAGATGCTAAAAAACAGCACTTGCTGATGATCTCGAGAAATCTAGGCTGGCGTTCAGCAGGAAGGATGATGCCTCCAAGGAGATCGAGTGTGCCACTAAAGATTTCCACACCGAGCTCGTCTCAGCAGTCCTGCAGGGCTTCGTTACTATCTCGCCGGCTATTGTCAGTAGTTTGGAGGCCATCTTGACGGCCTTGCGCCGGTCGGCACAAGAGACCAAGCATGAGGACTCCGCTAAGTTTCTTGTGCTTGAGCGGTATGAATACATCCCACAGTCTGATGACATCTTGTCCTGTAAGTGCCCAAAAGTCGAAGAAAGGGAATCAAGAATCATGATGAACCCCATTTTGCATTGCGTAGAGATGGGCTTAATGGCTGATAGTATTCCAGACGTTCGTCTAGTGTCCTTTTCCGTCGATCAAGAGTCCAAGAAGATTGAGAGAGCCAAGGCTGATGAATCGTGGATTAAGTGCACTATCAAGTTCAATGAGTATGAAGCCCGCTTTAACCATGATACTTGGCTTGAGGTGGAGAAGTCCGTCAAGGAGGAACAGATACAGGCGTCCAAAGAGTTTTTAGAGCAGCAGACGGTTGACTGTCCACCCCCACCTTGAGGCGAGGGGAGGGGACAGGATGTATTTTCCACTTTACGTGTATAGTTTGACGAGGGGTTGGGGTGAGTGTCTCATGCCTGAAGATAAAATGTGAGCATTCCAGGCAAAGTATCGGCAATGAAAAACATACGTCATATTGAACGTACATGTAGGCTTCAAGAGATGTTTGACAGCCAGCTGCCAATTGTTACAGGAACATTTGCGACCTCAAAATTGACTACAGTGACCGCATCGTGACTACAAAAACGCATCGAGTATCCAACATGTAACCTGCAGGATATCATCACACCTTTTTGTCATTCAGTCACCCCTTTCCCTGTTCCGACACACACACACACAGAGAGAGAGAGAGAGAGAGAGAGAGAGAGCAGTCGGGCTCTGCAACAACTGTCTGTGTACTTTAGTTAAGCTCGAGAGCAGCTATACTGTCCCACACACCCTCTTCCTCAAGTTCGTCACGCCGTCACCTATCAAGATGGCTAGATATGTCCCTGAATCAAATTTGCCGGATAAATTTTTGGAACGCGAGGTTACTGAGTGGCTTCGCGGATCATGCCGCTCGTAGTCCTGTACTCCACTTGGATCCTGTCTCTTTGCGCCTCCTGCCAGAGCCAGTGGGTGTGAATGTCGACCTGTCTAAGCTTAGTCTGCAACTTAGATATGTCTTGGTGCAAAAGCTTAATAGTCTGCTTGTTATCACACTGGATCCGTTCGCGCTGGTCGTCTAGCTTAATCCTCAGCGCGTTTATCAGTCGTGAAACGAACATGGCTTCTTTGGCTGTCTGAGAAAAAGCTAGAAGCTGAGCTAAGTGGGCTAGAGAAATCAATGTTATCTCTAGATGTCGCGTGTAAAGACTCGACTACGTTAGGTAGAATGAGCTACATTAGTTAGCTCTCTAAATGTCATGTACTTCCTACGATTCACAGGAAATATTGATATGAGTGCACTGATCATTTTGTAAAATAAGTTGAATTCCAAAACCAATGCCGCACTACTAACTGTAGTACAAGCTAGCGAAGAGCTTACAATCTCGTGCGGCACTCAGGCTCACGTCTATCTGCAGAGCGAGACTAACGTAGAAACACCTTAGCAAGAATCGTTGTTACCATCTCCACCATCAGAGCAGCCCTCGGAGCAGAAGTCAACAAATTCGATTCCACCATTGCCAGTTCCATCGCAGTGGAAGAGCGAGTTGTTGATGTTATCCTCTCCGGTCTCTTCCCCGGCATCTTCGAGAGCATTCCTGATCTGAGTGTTGTAGTCTCCTGTTGGGGGTGTTAGAGATTGAGATTCTTCTTAAGTCCAAAATGCTCCTCTACATACCTCGGCGGAGGAGGACCTTTCCACAGTAGGTAAGTCCTTCAACGCAGTTGTCGGCAACAGCGAAGCCGGCAAAGCCAGCAGCGGCGATGAGAGTGGCGACGGCGATTCTGACCATTTTGAAGGTAGTTGAGTAAGAGTGATTGAAGATTTGTTTAACTTGAGATGTAGAGTTATTCGAAGAGATGTGATGGGTTGCTTGTCTATTGAATAGCAAGTCTGAAGAGGGAGACAGCACCCTTATTTATAGATAAATTATCCTGTGAGCCATGGTATCCCCTCCGACTCTTTACAGTTTCCGTAATCACTACGGACAACTGTAAAAGTCTTGTTCCCTAGCGTCAAGATCAACACGGCGTAGTGAGGCGGATTGGAAGGAGTTGCAAGGAGTTGATTCTCGGATGGTCGGCAAATCATTAAAGTCTGCCCAATTTGCTGTGTTTCTGGAAGCCTGGACTTGATATGATCCACAGCATGGGGCCTCTGCAGGAGTCTTGTCATGGGAAGAAACAATCACTTTCTTGAATATGGAGTTTATCGACGGTACTAATTCTGCGCATAGAAATGTGAAAATAGGCGCAAGTGAAATAAACACGACTGTGACTAGTCCAGGTCTAACTCGAGAGTTTTCTTATGCGCTCGCTCTTTGCCAAGCATCGAGGGTTTTCTATCTGAAACGATTACTCACTATAATAAGAGTAAAACGAATCCCCACTCAGCAAGCCGTTTGCTTATTTAGTAGCACAAATACTTACCTACATAAGTAACATTGGTTCTCATTTGGTATAATCCCTTTAAACAGCGGTGAGTACCTGGCAACGAACGGCATCGTAACGTCCAGCAGCGTCATCTCATGGCGACGGAAATGAAATGAATCTAAATCCAGCAACCTACTAACTAGAGGAAGCTAGCAGCCTGGCGAGCTCCATGTCATCCTACAATATGCTCTGAGCGCAATGGTGAGCTCATCACGTAGCTGGACTAGTCTAATTCATCCAAAAGAGATGCCTTACAAGGTTCCCCATAGACTGTGCCGCAAATGTTAATGCATACTAAAATCACAATCTCCAGAGACCTTCAGAGTCTTTTTGGATGACTGTATGCCGACTGATGACTTCGATAATCAGTGAGCAGTCTGATATACACCATGTATACAATGACTGATAGTATAGCACTTTACAGATCACTGGAATTAAGGCAGTGTAATATCGGGATCTGTCGTATGACAATCTTACGCAAAGTCCAGTCGCGTATGTTACGCAGAGCTAGGCTTCCATGCATCTAAGCATGGGTGGATTCACGCCTATCTCGGGGAGAATCGGTAACATAAGAAACAAGTGATCCCCCGGAAGTTGATCGGCAGATTCGCCGATCTTTGTCTTGGTTGACAACGTGCGCTTGATCCAACCCCACATTTGACCTATTTTCAACACAGCTGATATTCCGATATAACCGATAGGATTTGAAGTATCGTAGTGAAACCTAACCCACCCATTCTATTGTTTCTCTTCCTTGTAGGATATGTTCTTTATCAACTAATTGGTTTCACTTAGAAGACAAAGTATTCTATCATGCAGCTTAAAGAGAAAGTATATCTATCCTATTGTCCCTCAATCAATCGAAGATAGGAGCAATATTAAAACCCATTATATGGCACTTTACCTAGATGTTGTAAAGTTCCCTATTGCATATGAAACGTATAAATCGATGATGCAACGCTTCCTTAGGATTTGCGGCACATGGAAACGTGTGGGGTTGATGATATGCCGTTTCCACATCCTCTATCCTTTGGTACCTGGCTAGCACTCGCGGAGGGATGTGGCAAAGGTGAATGTGGATAAGAGTTGATGTTAGGTGCGACTCCACGCGTCCTCCCTTGCAAACTTTTGGACAAAGCATCTCCCGGCTCTGCCGGCACTCGTGTTGCCGGCAGTCGGCGGCCACCTCTTGGCCAGATCGAAAGCTGCCCCCCTAAGACTTGGGACGGCCTCCCCGAGGTCCCAATCAGGAGCCGAAAATCCTGGAGCCTCAGTCAGTGCCTTGTACATCTGTTTCTACAACTTGATAGCGTCCCAAGTGCGAATAGCGACGGAGAGCAGTGGGAAACAGCGAGGCGAGAGATTGGCTCCCTTGTGAAGCTTTGTGCTTAGTGTGCTCTACCTCTACGTTTCTCAGCTCGAGCCAAAGAAGCCGACAAGCCGACATGCTGCGATTTCCGCGGCGTAGATTGATTAATCCTGCATCCACCGGTTGCAGGGGCTGAGGTACGTACCCCACACGTACAAATGTATATCAAAGGAGCTTGATCCTCAGAATCAACAGTACCTATACTATAGTCAAGAAGTTTCAGGGGGCTGGACAAGGGCAAATAGACAGATAGGCAAACAGGACGCTCTGACATGGCCTATAGGAATGAGATCATAGCGTAGGGGATTCATAACTTACACGCGCTTCTGGGGCAGTTGGTTCAGAGCCAGGCTGACGACACCAAGACAGTCGATCTCCAATTGCTTCTTAAGAACGAAATGAAATGAGGGCAGGGGAGGGAGGAGGATTTCAACAAAAATAATGCATCCCCTTTCTATGCGTTCTAGACGTTCCTAAAATAGAACGCACAAGATAGACAATGCATCCTTTCTGTTTTGGACTTCTTATTCACCACCTACACTTAACTAACTTTCTCCTTTCGTCAACATGACCATTTTAGGTCGTCTACTCCGGCCGAGTAAATGTATGACATGATCTACAGTGCGCTCCTGTGCCGAGGAAATGTCAAAACATCAGAGTTAGAACTCTAGTCCCAGACATTCTATTATTAACATCACTTTGGGAAATGGATTAAATATATTCCAGTAGCACCTCATAGCCTTGGGCGACACACTACATCCATGATTGAATCACAATTATAGGCTCTAAACTAGGGCAATTAACCGGTATGGCGATCGGCTCTTGCAGCGTTAATCATCAGGCGACTAATAGCCCTAAGTACTGATCCCTTATAGATATAAAGCTAAAAGGTAAGAAAAAGAGCAGGAAAATATATAAAGAAGATAAGATTGTTTTCTAGTACATAGCTATGATGCATATATCTGTCTTACGAGCATAGCTGTTGAGTTGGTATGTACATAATTCAGGTCAATATCCACCCTAGACGAGTGACTAGGAGTCTATTCACATGATATAGTGTTAACACCAAGAGACATGTGTACTCTTCATTGAAGTGTGAGAAGTAATTAAATAAAATTCAATCCCACTTCAAGTAATTTTGTCTAATATGGTCCAAAAGTACTGCGACATCTTAACAATTACATTTATCGTAAAGTGCTACAATGCCTGCGCAAGAAGGATCCTCAGATATTTCCAGGCGAATTCTGAGGCTTGTAACTGCTATCGCTTGCTCGAGTTCACGAATGAAAGAAATCATGAAGACTGTAAAGTATATATTGAAGAATCGGATATGGCTCTAGCCACAAAACGATGCGACGTTTCTGTCTAAAATGGCCAGCCTTGGGTGGGCCAACTGTGCGTCGCCTTGCTGTATAATTTGGAGGAAATCCCGAGCTCCTGACTTCTAAAGGAAAAGACGTAGCCTTCAAGTCTAGGATTCTGCAAGAGTACATGTAATGTCTTGGAGTACGAGCCGGTGAACATGCGAGGCGGACTTATAAATCCGTTTATGTACATGTATGGGGTAGCCTTCAATCTGATTCGACCCACATCTTCGGCTCTCCAACTTTTCGGTAAGGTTTCATGTCTCACTCTCTGCCACCTCATTTCATCTCAACTCCTTCACGTGGACCTTCTTACCGACGCCACCATGTCTCTTGCCCAGGCTTCGCTGGCTGTAATCATCTTTGGCTCAATTGTAGCCACGTACCTGGCTCTGTCGCCGCCAAACCCAAGCCCCAAGGGTGATCCCAGATCCCCCAAAGTCGACCTTGTTCGTCGCCTCCACCTCACAAGCAAGCATTCAACCAAAGTAGTCTTGGCCCCGTTCGCCGTTCTGTCGCTACACGCCGCTAGCCTCGCTTATAACTACGACAGCAGCCAGAAAACAGCTCCAACCTCCTCGATCTTCGGTTGCAACGCCGATGACGGACCGCAGGTCAACCTCATCACGTGGTCCACCGCCACAGCCATCCCTCTCGCCCTCATATATTTTGTAGGCGTACCATTGCGCTTCATCTCCTATGCTTCGCTAGGCAAGAGTTTTACTTTCGCCCTCGCGGCGCCGGATCGCCTTCACACAGGCGGCATCTACAGTTACGTGCAGCACCCTAGCTATACCGGGCTGGTGGTGATTTTCCTGTCCAACTTGGCGCTGCTGTGCCGCACAGATGGTGTGATAGGCTGCTGGATCCCCATTTCAGTGTCGGTATTGGTCTGGCATGCAGAGTGGCCATTCGGCATTGCGGCTGTGTGCATATTTTTGTTTGGAGTGTGGACACGAGTGAAGCAGGAAGAGCGCATGTTGAAGGCCAAGTTTGGCATTGAATGGGAAGAATGGCATAGGAAGACAGCTCGTTTCATCCCGTGGGTTTTCTAATGCTTCACCTTGCGCGGAACATGTACATTTCAGCGACGTACAGTTCTTGACTATCAACCACAAAGGGGTCAAGTCCATATAACACAAACATTTCTTTCAGTTGCCCAAGCCTTCTAGGCTACAGACAGTACCCTAGACAGCATTTGTCTTTCAATTCTCACCATGCTGCGGAGTAGAAACAGCATAACGCTCCAAAAATATTGTCGCCGCGCTCAACCTTCCTTCCTTTCTTGATGTCTTTTGATAATTGATGCTCATTTGCTTTCTTTTGTTGTCTTGTGGATTTACAATGTTGCCATTTGTCCTTAATTGTTTGTCCCGGACTTGGCTGCTTTTTTGCCTTGCATTCATGTTAGCCGTCAGAGTGGATGTGGTTCAAATTAAAGATCTTCTTAAGCATACCGTATTTTCTCCCATTTCTCCCTCGATTCACAGCTACTGCGACAGCGATATTAAATTCATTCGTGTGTTCGTGAAGCAGAAAATAGAGTACGTAGCTAGGACCTGTGTAGGGTGGGAAATAGCAATGAAGTGACGCCGTGAAGCCCAAGGCGAGTAACTATTATCTTTTGAATAAATAATTTTCCTCCTTAATGCCTTAGCGACCACCGCATTCATATGCGACAATCGTCATTTTCAGGGTCACTGCCACGACATGACGATGGTGTTGAAGCTCAGTGCCTGTTTGGGATGCCATAGCCACAGGAGATGCAGGGGATCTCGCCCATGCGACGGTGTGGGGAAAAGTGTGTACCGAATCCCCTAGTATGTCTAGGCTGACAGGACACTGTGCAACGGGATCCTTGTTTAGATAGGCGATTACTATACCACAGCGGGGTTGTTTCTCAGAATTGGGTGAAGGTTGCTGCATCCGTAGTCTGTATGCCCTTGCCTTTGTCAATGAGGGACAACAAGCATAGATACATGTATATACTTTCGATTGATTAGATATGTGAAAGATCCGTGACAGGTTGGTTAGTAACTTGAAGTTTTGATTCTCCCATCAGCTCTGATTAGCTTGGTGGGTGACGCTGGCATATTATTCCTAGGAAGCCATAGTAAGGAAGTGTTTCTCGGCAGCCAGGCACTAGTCCTGGAGAATCTGAAGCTTTTGCATGGTTATCTAAATGTTGAAAATACTAGAAATATGGGAATCGACATCCCTGTCGACGTGTGTGACAAAGGTCAGACGTTTAAACTATGGTTCCCGAGGGCTAATTGTTAAACCCGCAATCACCGATATCTCCAGACATCTATGGAGATGGAACGCTCCAATTAAAGGACACAATTGGTTGATCGCGATCGTTTATAAATCTTGAATCGTGGTTGTTTATAAATCATGCTGTTGAAGCTCTTTACAAATCAAACTGTCCTCGGCGTAGTTTATAATGCAAGTTGATAACTTCTGGCGAACAACTTACCTAGGTGAATATCAGGCGAACCATTCCGAGTGAAAGTCAGCATGACGACTAACATTTTGATCACCGGCGCTGGTGGCTACATGTACGTTCAATCTATTCATTTACTGTTATGGCAACATTCTAATATTTGGTTAGCGGAGGATCTATCGCAGCCGACTTTGTAAACGGAAAAGCAGGTGTTGTGGGCAACGTAACAATCTATGCCTCTGTTCGTTCGGCCGAACAAGCCGAGAGTTGGTCTGGTAGAGGGGTCAAAGTACTAGTGATGGATTTGGGTGATGCGCAGAATGTCGAAAAACATGTTGTTGAGAATGAAAGTGAGTCTTGTCTTCACGCCCCTTGTTCCATTGCGCAAAAGTCTTACTGAGTACTAATTATGCTGTTATAGTTGATATCATCATCAACAATGCAACATCAATTGACCCCAATGCCATTACAAACCTAGTCAATGCACTCGGAACAAGGCGAAAAACTAGTGGAAGACAGGCGGTCTTCATACACGTAGGCCCTCTCTTCAATTATCAATCCCGTGCATGTATGTACTGACTGGAGTGCAGACATCGGGTCTCTCCGCTTTCTCCAAGCAGACTGGCTGGCCGCATGATAGTGTAAAAGACACTGATGCTCTCTATGATATCGAGAAGAAAACAGTAGATAGCTACATCGTTCGCCAGGTAAAAATATTCATCACTAACACCTACGGGCGGATCACAGCTAATACATCAAGGAATAGGTCGACACCCTTGCCATCGACAAAGCTGAGGATAATGATGTATCAATATTCACTGTGATGCCTCCTACTATCCGTAAGTTTCTCTTGGAACACCATTCTTTTATGTGATCGAGTGCTTATCGAGTACAGATGGACGTGGAAGTGGCCCTTGGAATCAGCTTTCACCACAGATACCTGGTCATGTGAAGGCCGGCGTACATAGGAAGCAAGTGTTCAAGTTCCCTGAAGACTATGTAAGATCAAGCCAAAGCCAATATTCATACGGTCAATGAAATGATCAAGGGAGGATACTAACAACCGATCATAGGAACTACCAGTCATACACATTTCCGACTTGACTCCCTTCTATGCGGCATTGGTCAATGTTATTCTTCAAGGAAAGGCACATGATATACCTATCAATAGAAGTGGTTATTACTTTCCACTTCCCAGCTTTCGCATAACGTGGTGGACCATACTGGAGCACCTGAGTCAAGCTATGCATAAGCGGGGCCTTGTTAACGAACCGACTACATCAATCTGGCCAAGCGATGAAGAGGCAGGCGAGGCTCTAGGTGTACCGCCGAGATACGCGCAAAGCATATTTAATGCTGGGTAAGAATCATGACCAAAATCTCTCGGCCAGACTCGCAGACAAAGTCAAAATCCATGTACATATGCTAACGACTCACCGATCCACAGCATAAAGGTGACAAGTGAGAATTGCTCGAAGGTAGCATGGAAGCCGTCGTGGACGAAGCAAGACTTTTTGAACAGCCTTGACGACGAGATAAATGATGCTTTGGAGCTCGCACCAAAGAGTAGTCTTTTGGAGTCTGTTAAGTCCGAGAAGTAGAACTTCGAGTTGCTCAGTCAGAAGGGTCTGTGCTAGAATACGGGAGGGTTTGAAAATGACAAGGCATTGAACCATAAGATCTAAGACGGATTTGCCACTTTTCATACCCAATAAAAAGTCCCTTGATTGCTGTGCTACCTCCGCATCTGAATGCCTGTAATGCGTCAGGCCGTCGATCAACATAAGAAACAAGACGTAGCAGATGGTAGACCATCGTACAAACTCTACGTGGCCCAGTCCAGCCACGTTGCAGACGTGTTATATCATCTTGACGACTCTCGCACAATGAGTAGAGGATCAGATGGATCTGTGCATTGCACACCGAGTTCACTACCGCGAAGGTTATGCTCGACGGGAGGCAATTTGAACCCGTGGATCCTTAATCAAATGCGCCAGAAGACAATCACTGCACTTAATAGGGAAAATCAATGAACACAATGTCGTTATCGATTTTTTTCCAAATTTAAAACAAGACACTGCAAGCGCAGCCATTGTAGTTTTCAATATGATAAGTAGTTTCCCTACCATCAGTGTCGGTCTCATAGTCGGGATTGGTGGCGGCGCGCCCCTACCAGAGGAGCAAGATATGCGACTGGGATCAGCAACCCCCCGGATGCTTCAAGTGGCGTGATACAATACGACTACGGAAGAGCGATACACAAGGGATATTTCCAGCTTAATGTTGATTCTACAGGGAGTCCAACATCTCATCGCCAGTAAGCAAGAGCGCGAGACCTTGTTGCACAACACTACGATTGTCGATAATATGAGCTTAATGGAGCTCTTACTGGACAATCGGTTGGGCATCATCGCACCGGGTGGCCGATGCCGCCAGTCTCTAGAGGCAGTTACTAGAGAGCAGCATAAGCTTATTGTCAAGTTTCTACTTGGCAAGGGATCGATGTTGATGCGCAAGGGGCGACGATGAAACTTCACTGCGTGCTGTCACTGCTATTTACCTTCCCGATATGGCCATTGTCGGGGTGCTACTACAACAGCGCGGAGGTTAATGCGAGTACGTATAGTCACCAAGCTTTATATACCACTCTCTTGCGAGTTGTCAGTCTCGATGATGAACCCCAGGACCAGTGCACATTGCTTCTCAAGGGTGGCGTTGAGCTAAATTTTAGGCACAGAATGAACCGTTGTCGCTCTACATCGCGCATCAAGGAGGTTCCAGGATGGGTAGTTTGAGCTATTTCTATGATATGGTGCGGAAGTGGATGCTTTGCCTAGCATGAACGGTACTCCTTCACGAGCTGCCTCTGATCAGGAAGCATTGGAAGGTAGACCAACTCTTAGACAGCGGTGCTAATATTCACGCTCCTCATAAAACTACGAAAAATCTATTACTCTGCAAGCTGCAGCTGAGGGTGGTGCCAAGAAAAATGGTAAAACTCTTACTAAGGAGTCCCAATGTGGTCGACCAAGGGTGTTTGGCTTCCTACAAACTTCAGTTGATCGTGGGCATTAAAGGATCACAAAAAATTGTGATCAAGAATGGTGCAAACTTCCAGTCAAATGGTCGTCGCGATGGTAGGGCTTTGCATGCTTGTGGTCTGCAATCGTAAAGCCATAGTAAGCTCTTGACTGAAAAGGAGGCGGAGGCCAATGGGGCTGCAGTGGCTGTGGCAAGCACTGTAGGCCGCTTCAAGCTGCTGTGGTGAGCAACAACCCGACTGTGGCGAAACTGTTCATTAAGAAGGGAACGGATGTCAACATGGAGTGTAATAGTTATGGTAGTACTCTGAGTGCTTTTGTCAGACACGAACGGTCTGTTTTCAAGAGGCTCCTTGAGCATAGCGCACAGGCTTTCACGCCACGAGTCAGCAAGAGACAATACTCTATCATGAGTACTACTGCCCTCTACATGTATTACCGCACCTACATGGCCCACCAATGCTTGCACTAAATAGGAATCAGCATGTAAGAAGCAGTACATTGCGAGCACTATATTTCTATAAAGATCGCTGAATCGCTGTATGCCCATATATGTTACAAATGTACAAAATATTTTCAAGGCTAAAATCTCGACCGTAGAAAATTGCAAAACACAACCCGAAAAGCCCGAATGCTTCATTGGGGAAAGACTCTATGTACATCCATTATTTACATAAACGCCGAGGCCGTATTAAATCGTACCGCTAATGCTTGAGAGAAATGAAATAAAAGTAAAAGAGGGAGAAAGCCACTCATAATGGGGCCTGTCGGAGGAATTTCCCATCCCCCCACGGACCGGGAATAGAATGGTTGGACACGAATTCCACAATCATGGCAGTAACGTCGACAAAACCTTCTTCCGCTCTTGGCCACGCGTGCGTCTCCCCCGAAACCTCGACAAGGCGTTGGAGATTAGGTTGATCAGGTCCGTCGCACGATGTCTGGCGAATATCGTCACTTAGTTGAACGGGTTGTGGAGGACCACAATTGTTTCGCTTTGCCCAACGTGCCATCCATCCTGGGATCGAAGCCACTGGCCCACCATGACCCTGGCCGCCTAAGAATGGGGCAATTGGATCATCTCGGGAATGTGCAGCAAACATCGGTATAGGTGATCGCGCGGGATGACAACCTTCATCGGCCTTGAGATCGGTGTAAACAGGGGTGCTAACGACAGCAAAAGCGGCAAACCGTGCTGAAAGTTCCTCGTCACAGGCTAAAATCGTACTAAAGGAGGCACCAGCAGAATGTCCGCTCGCGTAGATTCGTGATCGGTCGACACAGAAATCAGACTCTAATTGGTCGAGCAAGTCCTTTGTAAACTGAAAGTCGTCCACATCTGGTCGCTGGTAGTCGGTTTGCTCCCATCTTGGGTAATGCGGGCCGTCCCATAGTCCATCCACTCCATCTGGATAGACAATAATCATGTCCTTGTTGATTTCAGGTCTGGTGAGCCCAATGAAACGCTCGAAATTACCCGGATCGGCATGGGCAGGGTGGTACAGAATAAGAAGAGGCGCTATTTCGGTGTCGTGGTAGTTTTCGGGGAGGTGAACGGTGTATGATCGGTTATGCCCGCCGCTTTCGATGGTGAAAGACTCCTGGCCGCCAACGAAGTGCTGTGGAATGCCGCAGCCCATCGAAGTGGGAACTTGGGCCGCTAGATCCGTCAAAGACAGAGCATTTTGCAACATGATGGGCTATCGGGCGGATAACTGCATTAGCACAGGTGTTAGTCAAGCTTAAAAGACGACGAAGAGAGCGGATTGGCGGCCTTACCTTGATCGTCATCACCTAGCTCGATGGTGTAAGAAAGTCTAAATGATATAAGTAGAGCAAGCGGCTACGCAGTCCAGTTTTCAAAATTTCCATCTCGTCCATTATATGGACTTACGCGTATGGTCCATATAAAAGGGGCATAGTAAGGGAGGCCAAGATTCGTAGCGCCAGGATCATGTATGGCGCCATAATCCTGCTAGAGCACGAGCTAAGAATATGTGTGCCGGCACTGCACCAGCCAGTTTCAAGTCAACACCCTGCTACTGCACTATAGTCTCATTTCCGATGGTGCAAGATTTCTCAATCACTCTCTGGTTTCGGCGAAAGATACATCCGTTGAAAGCGAAATGTCCAATGTTCAACTCTGATATACGAGTACTCCATAGTGACCCAAAACAGTCGGTAAGTGCCGGTATTTCGGTACATAGGCCAAGGTGTGGCTACGTACTCCTTTGATGGAGTCTCATGAACTATGCGAGACCTAGTCCGAATGCCAAGGGTCAACTACTACCCCTGCTAGCAGGGATCTTAACC
The DNA here is from genome assembly GCA_022814615.1 of Waltergamsia citrina. NCBI lineage: Eukaryota > Fungi > Ascomycota > Sordariomycetes > Hypocreales > Bionectriaceae > Waltergamsia > Waltergamsia citrina. Next base: position 34,582 of record JAKLNE010000081.1, on the reverse strand, counting down.
AAGCAATGAAATTTTTGTTCATTCGCCTCGGAATAGAATCCCTTCGGACACCAGCACAGAAATTATTAGGTGGCGGCATAAATTGGTCAAAATCCTGTCACTTTGTTTGGAGCCAGTGAGCACGCAGACAATCTGATGTGGAGGCCTCGTCTGATATCTACCGGGAGCTCCCTTGTCCGATGATGGGAAATGCCGGTTCCGTTGTGGCTTGAATAGTCGCCGCCTGAGCCACTGCTCGGTCGGAAATCTTGACAGTCTTGACAATTCTATTGGAATATTTGAATTATCTGGTTCACCGACACGAGAGGTCCTTGCGTCACACTACATCTCATCATCTGTTGCTATTCATGTCCTGATAGTCCGACCCGTAGGATCTTTCTTGTGCGCGTGGCCTATTTTACATGAAAATACTCGTACCTGTACGAGGTTAAAGGCAGAAGTAGGATCACAAAGCCCCACGTAGAGGAAGACCCTGTCTACGTGGGGCTTTGTGTTCCTACTTCTGGCTTTAGCCTCGTAAATACTCGTACATGGTATGCTTGTGCGGCGCAGTAATGTGATATCTATCTAAAGTTGTGCGGGCAATACGCCACAAGATATTTTTAATTAAGGCGATATTTTCAAGATGTTCACCTTTTGTCGTTGGGGCGCGATTGATTACTGCAGCCAGGGGTGTATTATAACCGCAACTTTCTTCCTCCTAAGGAACTGATCCCAGAAAATGCAGATCCAGTCTTCTCAATAAAGGCAACAGGACAATTTTCTCATCGACCCATCCGTATAACAGGCCATTCTTCCTCCGATAGTATGAAAAAAATTATCCGCTGTGCCGGGGTTGGATTAAGTCCCAAATGAGACCAGCTTTTGGCTCGATCCCGGAAAATGGGTAGATAACACTGTTCAGCTGTGGTGAGGGCTGCGCGGCTTAATTGGAGGCTTGGCACCTGTCAATCGTACTCACCCTGATCTACCGGATCCTGCAGAGGATGATGAGACGTGTTTCACTTGGGAAGACGGAATTTCCGGAGTGACCGTCTGACAGCTGGTGCTAATCCTAGCATTGTCATTCCCTGGTAGGGGTGCTTTGGTTAATCAGAATTGCCTACACTATCATCTGGGGTAGTTCAAGAGCAAAAATCTGTTTCGATAATTCACATTATGATCTACACGCGGAGTAAGACATATCCATGAGAGGGGTTTTACATACATGACATATACTATGGTCAAGTATAAGCCAGAAGCAGTGGGGCTGTTATTCCAGTACTTTTGGCCTGCAAGAAATATATAGGGATTGCGAAAATTGTCGAATAAGCAGTAGAAATATCAGCATATTTGGCGCTAGTGAGGACCATTGGCCAAGAAAAAAAGCCACAAGACTTCATTCCAATGAATGAGTAAATGTTTGCCACTGCTGGTACACGTGGGAAGGGTAGTGAAGGTTGTCAGCAAGGATTCAGCACCTACGAGGGGCGCATCAAACCCTGCTATATTTATGTCTATGTGTTGGGGACCATGCATTTAGACCGGTCTGTGGGTCAGCGACCACCTAAAGTACAGATAGTAGGAATTCAAGCTTTGACAGGCATAATTAAGATCATTTAAAACATCACCAACCTAACCCAACTAAGGATCACCCCCAGGCTAGCTTGATGCCAAAGGGATCAGACGAGATCCCTTTACTTTCGCTTTATCAACATGGGAGGCCGCAGACTCAGTCTTTCTCGTACTCAGTACCGGAATACGGTCCTTCGCATTGCTCCACTGCCCTAGAGCGTTTCGACAAGGAAGAAGGCGTTGTGCCCCTGACCGCTTCATTAAGACAGCCACTTTTCTCCGAACATGACAACCTGGTCACATTAGATCTTGGGTCTGGGGAGTTTGACAAGCACATGCATGGCTGGCGATCATTCAAGTACATTATGTCTCATTGAAATATTGAAGTTAAATTAAATAATTATGATATGAATGACGAATAAGGTATGCGCTGCTCTTGAGGTAGAAGAAAATATCGCGCTTAGTTTCATTTGCCTCCAGCTCGCAAGCTGTTCTTCAATGAGTCTCTTACTTGTACACTCTGTATAGCTGGTGTGATTAAGCGTCGACGCCTAATATTTCCCCCCTCAACTTTTTGCTTCCTATCTTTTCTTGGCATTGACGACTAGTCAAACATTGCTTACTATGCACAGGGATGTAGCAACAGCTAGACCGCGCTTTGGAACAATACCGTGAACCCTGTAGCGACCCTACTTTCTTTGTTTTCAGAGACAGCTTGTTGTAAAGGGTCTACCCGGAAGTCAGGACCCTTTTGTTTGTTCTTTGTTTGAGCTAGATAACGGGCTTAGACACCAATGAAAATCAACAGAGGTTCTCCCAGCTTAGATTTTCGTCTACCCGAAGCCCGATATGATTAACACTATCATATGCAAATTTTGACAATATTAGTTGCAGACCCAATTGAAGTCATTGATAGCTAATAAAGACGCTTTTGCCTTGCTCGCAATTGTACCGGTTTTGTAACTAAAGCCGCGATTTTATTCCTCTTATATAGATGCAATCTTCCTACAATGAAACAACTATACTATGACGTCTTGCTAGGGAGAATCGTCAATTTTAAAACTTATCAACAGCTTCGAATACTAATCAATCATCCTTTTCACATTACATGTTAAAGAATAACACAGATTCTAGTATACAGTTGGGTACACATAGACAACCGGCATTTTGGATTTGCCTGTCGCTGCTATTTAGCAGTACATGCCGTTCAAATTGTTAGATCTTTGACTTGTTCTTCTCGCTCTCCCACTTCTCTTTTCGAGCCATTGCATCTTCTGACTTCTTGGTGAACCCCTCAAACAATGCAGGCCACTTACCGCCAAGCGTGCGGATATCGATAGGGCGAGCCGTACTTACGTCCATGTAAGTAACAGATCCGCGGACCTCCGCAACAATTGCTTGCTGTTTGAGTGAGAAAAGAGAGGTTGTGCCACTGTTGCGCGTTGGTTCCATGCGTTCCTGACGATACGCTGAAATGAGCTGGTCACTTGCGTTAGAAGCGGCACGGACATTACACGGACGGGGACGGAGGCCATTGTAGAGTCCGGTGAGATAGATACCCAAAGGGAAAAGGAGGGAAAAGGGGAAAAAAAAAAAAGTACCGACCGAATCTGGATACTTGACTTGTCTCCGTATGTTCAGTTCATACTTCCGTACAACTGGAACGACAGATCGTGCATTCACCATATCATCATACTCCTTCTCACTAAGAAACTCGTCATAGCTCTCCATGACTCGATGGAAGGTGGTGCCCAGAAAAGCCATGTATTGAGACTGCATGACATGACCGAAAGGGTCCTGATGCTCAGCCCAAAGAACACCATGCTCAACCATTGTCTTGGGATCATAGCCCATGGCCTCGAGCTTGGCGAGCGCCTGGGAGCGGAGCGGAGTGTAAGGATCCGAATTTGGGTGGGGACCGGGCGCTCCGGAGCGCGAGTACGGCGAGTTGTAAGCCGACTGGGCCAGCCGGGAGTTGGCCTTGGGAGCACCGCTAGGATCCATGATGATAGATTCAAGGGTAGCGCAGTGATGACAGCCGGATAAGCGATGTTGCGACTGAGGGTATGATTATCAGATAGGATGAGAGCATGAAGTCGATAGTGTACTTAGCATAAATGTCAGAAAATTCTAGGTCAATGCTTGGCAAGTGCTTATGCTCGCACTTATTGGCTTTGTAATAATATTAGTTAGCTGGTCCGAGCACGAGTCCGATATATGACCCACTGAACGTCAACTATGCTGACAAGCGTCGGCAGTGTTTGTCACCCTGTCGGACTGTACGTAGATCAGCTTTTTCTTCCTTTGCGCGATGCCCTCATACGCCAAAGTTCTTGTTCCACTGCGATGTGCTGCTTACTTAAGTATGCGTAAGTTGGTGAATCAAATCCATTGGGCTGCACAGTGATTATTACTTCTTTGCTTGTTCATAGCAAATCATGATAACTGTCCAGGTTTTGAATCTGCTGGATGTACTAGGTGCGGGCGTCCTGGATGTTGACAATCTCCATGGCTTGGACATGGCATAGGGGTCTAGCAGTGGTTTGTATGGTGTCATGTGAAGCGATTTCCAGAAAATTCGGACATCAAGAGACGTTACTACATGTCATCCTGTACTAAGTAGAAAGACGTGGCTCAAGCGAGTACAGCTGGCTTCCCACCCGCGCTCTGGACCACGGCGTCGCCACGCTTCAGCGACATGGCCTTCTTCACCTCCCATTCCCACGCAGTCAACCCATCAGCTTCGCTCTGCTGCTGCTCGCCATCGTCACCGATCACTTTTTTCATACTTGCATCGCGTTCCGGTCGCGCTAGAATCGCCAAGCTATATCGATCGACCGTGCGTTGGAGCCCCGGCGCGTGGTTGATGCGATGGCAATTGCTCCGCAGCAACCCGCCCGTCCACTGCACCATAGCATCGCCTAAGTTTACAATGAGACAACCAGGTTGGGGACGGACCCAGAGCCAAGCGTTCTCATCGGAGGCGTTCTTGCCCGGCGCGAGTACCTGCAGCCCGCCCACGACATTTGCTAGTAGCGTGACTGTACCAAAGTCTGTGTGGTGAATCATGCTCGTGCGCAGCTCTTCCTCTGCAGGCGTAGCGAATGCCTTGATGAGTCTGACAACGGTCCCAGAGGGCTTCGTCGGCGCCTGTCGGGAAGTGAATGTATCCTTTGGTAGAGATAATTGCGTTGCTAAGGTCTCGTTGATGGTGTTAATAATGCTCTGACCGTGCTCCAAGAAGGACTTGTATAGGTCAATGTGGTCGTGTGCAAGCGGCGGCAGTGCTTGTAGGTCTGCGTTGCCCATGAGGCCATCTTGACCGACGTTGAACCACTCAAAGCGGTCTGGCTCATCGGTCTCGGTCTTGGCCTGACCTCGTGGCTTGAATCTGGACATGATCAGCATCAAGAAGAGGGCCGCTTGTATTTAGAATCTGTAGCCTTGTAAGGCTTACCCTAGAAAGCTTCTTGGAATGTCGTGTAAGTACTTCTCTTTCTCCTCTAGAGGGAGATCAAAGAGCCTCTCACCAAAGCGAAAAAGCTGGTTAATTTCATTGATCATGATTTCCCCAGCGACATCTTCGCGAAGGTCCAAAAGGAAGAATCCGAGCTCTTGGCAGGCGGCGAGTAGATTTTGGGCGGCAGACAAATCGCCCGCTCTTAAGCCAGCCAGAGGGATGGCGTGCATCGGCAATACCGGGACATTTTGGGGAAAGGGCGGGATGTCTTTGAACAATTCGGCAGAAGCCATGGCTTTGTTATCTGCGTCTGTAGTTATTTAAAACCGTCGTGAAGACGAAGATGGCGACATGAGCGGATGAGCGGGGAGCACTGCTTACTAGTGGGATAACATCCATGTTCGTTGCTGGGTTATCACGCCTAGGGTTGTGGAGGGAGCTGGTGAAGGTCTATTTGCCCTCCGCACACTGTACGCTGTCGCTGAGGACTTGTAACGATTTGTACTCGTAGTTTTTACAATACCGCGAAACGGCGTCGATCTGCCCCTCGCTAGCTTACGCCGCAGGCGGTGGTGTTTGCATTGTGAAATACGGCCAAGCCCACGATACGTATTTTGCGATACGCTATCAGGGCATTGATTCATGAGTGCGTTAGTGCCGTGCCTCACTAGAGGAATATGGAATTGGTTCTGGTCCGAAGAAGATGGCATTTTGCATAACTCTAACTGACAAGTCTCCCTTACTTTGAATCGCTTATACCCCTGACTTGATCCCCCCCTCTCGTCTCATTCGGTATTGGTAGGGTAGTTTCATGGCAATAGCGCTGATTTTGGTCATTATGACACGAAGACACTAGTTGACACTCGTCGTCACTCTTCGTAACGCGATCATCAACACATGCAATTCCGAAGCCCGGTCTTATATAGTGAATGCCTCATGCTGGGATTCGTCTCCAATCTCATCCATCTTCTTATCAAGCAGCGCGCGCATGTCCCTCACAATGTGCCCGTAAGGAGAACCAATCATCTACCATCTTCTCGCCAGTCAAGCTCGCTGGTTCCTCCGGCTGCACTAGGCCTAGGTCGTTGCACGTCAAGTCCCCTGCTACGCGCATTTTGGCAATCTTTGCAGCTCGTGGGCGGTTCTTGTAGTCGTCGGTAAATGTCTCGGGTAATCGGATGGGGGTTTTGTATAAGTCCTTATGCCTGGTAGTGTCGGACTCCCAGCTCCGATGCAAAGTCTTGTGGTGGCACATTAGAAAGAATGGCTTCGTCTGATCTCTTTTGTCAAGCCAATCGAGACATTTGACGGTAATGATGTCTGTTGCGTAGCCCGGAGTCAATTGCTTGACTATAAGGGTCTGCTATGTTCTTTTCAAGTCTGAAAATCTTGTTATCCTAGCGCTGTGCGTGTAGAAATTACAGCCTGTAATCTGTCTCTTTCCTTAGGTAATTATTGTCCTAATAACGACAGACACTGCAGTCCTATAATATCAGGGGCGCTTCAAGCAGTAGTTACCAGATTGTAGGACATGAAGCAAGCTAATATTGAAGGTTCTTCCAAGGATGATTTGTCTTTTGTGGTTGAAGCCATCTACTCGTACAATTAAGCTCTAGAGAGAAAGAAATCTCGTTTTGTTTCTGTTAAACAAAAGCCTATTTCCGTATTGACTGCGTCCTGTAATGTGTCTGATGCTCAGCGCTGTGTGGTTTCTGTCGCTTACCCAGACTGTCAATGTACACTGGAAATCTTCTCAATCAGTGTTGTAACCTTTCTAAAACTACCTTTCACTCTGACCTCTCAAGCTCCCCCGCTTCGTGGTGAATTGCCTTGGCATCCTCTGCGTGCTTGGACTCATTAATCGCTGGAGTGTCGGTCTGGGCAAGACTCCTAGCCTCTTTCCACTTCATTTGCTTTCCTCCCGCATGCTTAATTTCGAAGAGGCGGTCGACCTGTTCCAGCGACAAGTTCGCAGTTTCCACATAGAAGAAGTAGATGATGGGGATGAAAATAAAGTTAAAAATACCGTACATCAGGTAGTAAGCCCAGCCAATATTGTCGATGGCAACTGGCGTGACGACCACGACGAGGTACACGCAAATCCAGTTGACCGCTGTAGCAATCGACGTTCCCATGTTGCGCATCCGCTGCGAGTTGACTTCGGCCGGGTACATGAAGGGAATCGATAGCAAGGACATGCCGTAGAAGACGTAGTACATGAAGATGAAGACGACAGCCAGTATAGACATGCTCTGATTGCTATTGTCGGGGCCGCTGTAGCGAATACCAACAGCCACGAGGGTGAAGCAGATTCCGGCGCCGATTACACTCATCTGCATCAACCGCACGCGGCCAACACGGTCGATGAGGAGAGCCGCCATACCACCCCAAAACATAAGCGACATGGAATCCACAGCGGAAAGAATGAGTGCCAGGCGTTCCGACATGCCAAAAGAACGGACAAGTACAATAGGCAGGTAATAGGCAACGACATTGGTACCACCAATCTGCTGGAAGACTTCAGTGCCAACGCCGAGAAGGATACGGCGTGCCGTCTGCTGCGGTCCGTTGTTGAAAATCTCCTTCACGGAGACAGATTTCTGTAGCTCGGCTTCGTGAGTGACTGACGAAACAAGATATTGTACCTGGTCCTTCACCGCTGGGTCATCTTCAGGCTTGGCTTCTAATCGTGCAATAATGTTCTGGGCTTCCTTCACGCGATTGCGCATGACCAGCCAGCGCGGCGACTCTGGAGCCACCAAGGTCATTGAGATTGTTATGAAGGCGAAGAAGCACTGAAATGCTAGAGGGAATCTCCAGGAGACAGGGTTGTTCGGGACATAGGTAAAGCCAAAGTTCATCCACTATAGACTGTTTGTTAGCATGATGGAACAATAGATATCATGGGAGCTGCTGATCTCCCCTCGGGGCTGTAAATGTACTTACATTAGTTATGACAATCCCGAAGATGTTGGTAACCATTTGTAACACAATAAATTTGCCGCGACTAGTCGGCCTTGCAGTCTCAGACTGCCAGACAGGGATAGCAATAGTATTCATGCCGTTGCCAACTCCAGCGACGACTCTGCCGACGATCATGGGCGGAAGAGAGTAAGAGGCAGCCTGCATGATTCCTCCGATAATAAGAATAGTACATCCAATGAGAATAGAACGTCTGCGGCCAAGGATATCTCCGATGAACATAGACAGGATAGTGCCCATGATACAACCAATATCGTATGTTGCCACAATCTGACCCTGAATCGTAGGGTTTGGGTTGTTGAATGTGTTGAGGAAAGGCTTATTGCTCAAAATGCCACCAAACACTCCTTGATCGTAGCCAAAGAGCAAGAATCCGTCGCCAGAGGCCGCCGTAACGCGGTAACGCAGTGCGTTACCCTCGTTAGCAAACATCATATGTCGAGTTAGAAAGAAGGCTAGAATAAGAGGTAAATAAGGAAAAGAGGGGTGCTAGATTCCAAAGACTACGGAGAGGGAAGACAGGAGACGCCTTTTAAGGAACAATCTTGATCATTTGAAGTGCTACCAGTATGATACTTCTTTCTACCCCTATTGTAAGCGGGTGTGGAGATGGAGTCTGGGGAAGTCTGGGGACAGACAACATAATTTTCGCGGCTGTATGTGTACAGGAAACTTCTGCGGCTACATGGTGCTGCTTAATACAAGGCTTTGTCAAGCGAACTAGCTAACAAAGCTTATCCCACTCGAATTACAAAGACGTATATTCGGAGAAAAGACACTTATAGCCTATGCTAGAGCAGTCTGGTTCTTAGGCAGAATAATGGTTAAACTAATAGCTTTAGCGCAGAGCCTACTAGAGTAACTGCCATCGGCGGGTCAGAGGCCTCATATTGACATGGTCCCTGATTTTCCTCACAATTCCATCGGCGTCAATGCCAAACCTAGCGAAGTTTTCTTTGCCGGCCCCGGAGTAACCGAACGAGTCCATAGCCACGGAGGCTGTGCAGAACCGCGACCAGATGCCGGACACGTAGGCCTCCACGGAAACAATATGTGGAGAAGTAGAGAGAACACTATCTTGATACTGAGGAGGCTGCTTCTCAAACAGGCGAATACTTGGCATACTAACGACCCGGGTGATCACGCCGCTATCATTAAGCCTCTCAGAAGCTTCCACAGCGAATTGTAGCTCGGAACCGCATGATATCAGAGTAACCACTGCGTTCTCAACCTCGGAGAGAACATAGCCACCCTTAGCGACCATCTGGCGGTTGGTGCCGGCAATGTTGCTAGACGCCGGGTCGCGGGCCAGTGAAATCATGGACGGGCTATGCTTGGCGGCTAAGGCTACAGACCACGCACCTAGTACCTCCTCGGCGTCCGCAGGGCGAATGTACTGGAGGTTGGGCATGGTTCGAAAGAGAGAGTCAAGCTCTACAGGCTGATGGGTTGGCCCGTTCTGTCCCTCGCCGATAGAGTCATGCGTTGCTACGTGGATCACTTGCAGGTCACTCAACGCACCCATACGCACGCCCGCCGCGGCATACAGGAAGAACATGAAGAAAGTTGCTGTAACCGGAACAAAGCAGCCTGGCGCGTACGCCGCGATGCCGTTCGAGATGGAGGCCATAGCGTGCTCACGAATACCATAGCGAACAACGCGGCCTTCTGGGTGTGCGCGGTCGAAGATGCGCTTCGTCTGGTCGCCCATCTGGTTAGAGTTCCACAAGTCAGCACCGCCTGCAAACATTCCTGGGGTGCCGTCCATGAGTTTGTTGAAGACGTAGCCGTTGAAGGTGCGAGTCGCTTGCGCTGTCTTAGGGGCCTCGATAGAATCGAGGATGCCCTGCACGTCGAAGTTACCAGCCATACGGTCGTTGAGAGCAGCGGCATCCTTCGGGTAGGCCGAAGAGTACTCCTTAATCTTGTTGTTGAAGGCATCCTCCAGCTGGCTGCCGCGATCCACGACCGTGGAGAAGTACTCTTTTGTCTTGTCTGATAATGTGTGCGTCGACGAAACGGCCTCGGTCGTGTACTCAGCTGCATCCTCGTCCGAGTAAGTGCCATGGTGGGACTTGAAGGTTCCAGCGGTTGAAGTGCCGAAGCCAATGGTTGTTCGGATGTTGATAAAGGTTGGCTGGCCCTTGTGACTACGCGCCTCAGCGAGGCTCTTAGTGATACTAGCGACAGATGAATCACCGTCGAAGACGTCAATAACGTGCCATCCCATGGCGCGCATCTTAGAGTTGGTATCTTCAGAGACAATCCAGTCAAGTGGCCCGTCGCATGTGACCTGGTTGTTGTCGTAGAGAAGCGTCAAGTTGTCTAGCGCCAAGTGGCCGGCAATAGCTATAGCCTCGTTGGCCACGCCCTCTTGTAAGCAACCGTCACCGGTAACGCAGTAGATGTGGGAATCGAAGAGCTGAGCGTCGGGCTTATTGAAGGTACCGCGCATGTTCTTGGAGGCAATGGCTAAGCCGACAGAATTGGCAACGCCTTGGCCTAAGGGCCCTGTGGTGACCTCGACGCCTGGGACCTCAATCTCGGGATGTGCGTGGCAGACGGTGGACTTCCATTTGCCTGTGGCCTTATCCACGGCCTTTGCGCTGCCGTACAGTTTAAGCTCGTCCACTGACATGTGCTTGTGGCCGGACACATAGAGCATGACGTAGAGTAGCATCGCGGCATGGCCGTTAGAGAGGACGAATCGATCCCTGTCGAACCACTAATTAGATTCTCAAGTCAGCTAACCTCCTTTCTGGTCATTCGTGCTTGGAAGCAATCAATTTCTTCATCTACAACTATAGTCTCACCTCAGTGTTTGCCGGATTGTAGCGCATAGCGTACTTCCATAGAGCGACCGCCATGGGTGCCATACCAATGGCTGAGCCGCCGTGGCCGCCGCCATTCTGCCGGCATATGTCGATGATGAGCTTGCGGATGTCTTTGACGGCCTGGATGTCGAGTTCCGCGTTGGCCTCGAGCATCCGCCCAAGAGCCGCTTGGTCGATATTGGAGTCCATTCTCAAGCTGCTGTCGCGTGTTTTGAGTAGTAGATTCGATTATATTCCATCGACCGTGGAGAAAAAAGCTTGGTTGTGGAAAGCAAATTACACGTGAGTCTGTCGCTACGAGAGAAAGAGAAAGGGCTGTATCAACACATCATAACTACACACATGATAAATGTAACTTCCATCAGACTAGCTTATCAGAAAACCAACCCGAGATACTCTTGGAAGTGCCCTCATCACCACCACATGGGCCTTTGAGGCTATCAGTAGGCCACTGGACAAGCAGCTCATCATAATCCCGAGGGTGGTATCCGCAGCCTCATAAAGCCTATGGCCCCAAATATGGCAACCTCTTGAGTCTCTCCATTGAAGCCCCTCGCAATGTATCTACCCTATAGGTATAACCCAACTGTCGCAAAGTGCCGCCTCGGAGTGAGATAGCCTTTGGGAAAGTGCACACAGTATGATGTTTCAGGCAGCTCGAATCAAGCATGGAGTCGTCGGCGTGGCTGTGGCAGAGCCTGAAAGATTAGATTGCGTCGTTTATAACGTAGTTTTTACACCACTCTCCAACTTCGAAAGACGTAACCTCTAGCTAAGACAACCTCCACACAGCTGTCAACTACCAATCATAGGCTTTCCAAAGTGTGTGGGTACATATGAATGACTGACGTTAATGTGGTCAGATAAATAATTGTCTACGGTTGTCTTTGACTGCCACAAAGCCTGTCTCATTTGTTACATGTGCTTACTTACTTGCTTCTCAACAGAACACACTGAGCACGGCAGATTGCTGTTGAAACCTAATCACCGGCTGAGTGGTAAATAGCATATAACCGAAGAGGCTATCAAGCTATGCCCATGCACTAGATGATACTGTGTAGCTATGGCAGTTGAACCAGACCGTGTTTCCCGATGTGTCGCTCTTTGCTACCACCATGTTATTTCTAGAAAAATTTGTAGCAGAGATTAAGGCTAGAAAGGCCCCTGATGGGTTGTTGCGAGGGGGAAAGGACAATAGGACAGCATATAGCCTACGGCACAACCCCCACCCCCAAAAGTCGATGCCAGCGTCTTTCACCGTCATCTTGGTGTTCTCGGCCTTAGTAGCAATGTCCCGGTAAAGCAAAAAGGCCAAGCATGACCATTAAGTAACAAGCTCAAATTCCAGGGAATTCGCCTTAACATGCTTCTCACTAGATGTCTTCATAAAGCGTTTCTAGAGATTAAGCCTCGACAACTTAAGCATAATAACTCCTCGGCCCTTCTTACAATCTGGTTTCCCGTCACCTTAAATTATACTTTCATCGTCCGCCAAAGACAACTCTCTTATATACGGTCTGAAAAGAGGAAGAATAAGGTTGGCATCTTTGAGAATGGCACCAACCAAGAGAGAGCCCCGCCTCATCATCATCGGCGCTGGCATTGCTGGCATCGCGCTTTCCTGTCGCCTGCGGTTCGAGCTTGGCTATAAGAACTTTACTGTTGTTGAGCGCGAGGATGATATTGGTGGCACATGGCACCTAAACACCTACCCTGGCGTCGGCTGCGATGTTGACTCCCACCTCTACTCGTTCTCCTTTAACCCAAATCCGAACTGGTCGCAAAGATTCGCCGAGCAGCCCGAGATCTTAAAATACTTGCACGATACAGCAGACAAGTTCGGTGTCCGTCCACACGTCCAGCTTTGCACGGAGATTATACAGGCCACTTGGGACGCTAAGAAAAGTGTCTGGAGCGTTAGGCTTAGGGACATCAAGAGTGACCATGTCTACACGCGCGAGGCAGAGATGCTCGTCTCTTGTGTGGGCACCATCTCCATTCCCAAAGACTGCAACATCCCCGGCCACGAGAACTATCAGGGCCACCTCTTCCACTCCGCACGTTGGGATCACTCCTTTGACTATAGAGGCAAGCGAGTTGCCGTCGTGGGCAACGGATGCTCTGGGGCGCAATTGATGCCGCGTGTCGCCGAGAAGGCTGGCCACGTTGTCCAGTTTCAGCGCTCGCCCCAGTGGATCAATGACCGTCCAAACCCCAAGATCTCCGAGCTTCGCAAGTGGTGTTTCCGCAACATACCTCTATATGGCAAGTTCTACCGTTATTGGCTGTGGAAGTCAACAGACGCGCTCCACAACCTTTATATTACAGGTGATGAAGCCTTCGAGAGGCAGCGTGCTGAGCACCAGGTCGTCGCCGAGAAGTACATGCGCGAGACAGCGCCCAAGAAGTACCACAACATCCTGATCCCGACCTTTCCTCTGGGCTGCAAGCGCCGCGTATTTGACCCAGGCTACCTTACAGCCCTCCACAGGGACAACGTCGAGTTAACCACGGAGCGCATACTCGAGTTCACACCCACTGGCCTAAAGACCGATAAGCGAGAAATTGACTTGGACGGCGTTATTCTAAGTACAGGCTTCAAAATCCAGGAGTTCTTGTCGCCTATAGAGGTCATTGGCACCGAGAAATCCCTCAACGAGCACTGGGCGGACACTCGTGGCGCGCAGGCCTACAAGGCCACCTTTGTCCACGGCTTTCCCAACTTTGGGATTGTATTTGGCCCTAACGCCTTTCCTGCCCACAACTCTGTCATATACACCAATGAGACCCAAGCCGAGTATATCATCAAGGCTCTCATTAAGCCCGTGCTCGACGGCCACTTTGAGGTCATAGACGTTAAGCAGGCGGCCGAAGACTACGACTCCAATCACGTCCAGGAGCAACTCAAGAATATGGTCTGGAACGAGGGTTGCGCTAACTGGAACCTCGACGATGCCGGCCGTAACACGACTAATTACCACCGACCCGACCTGGAAGTTCTGGTGGGAACTGTACTGGCCAGTTTGGAAGGACTTCGACCTATACGGAGGCAAGGGTTCGCTCCCCACAAGCCCTTTCACTAAGCTCGGCCTTGGGCTCGTGACCGCGCCTGTTGTCCTTGGGATGGCGCTCGCTGGGTTGCAGCATGGTTTACAGTATAGTAACAGAATCTCCTTGCTTTAGCAAAGTACTCACAGAGATGGAAGTAATGCAATCTTTAAGCTTTTAGCTCTATGGCGACCTCTAACGTGTGTATTATATTATGTTTATAGCATAAGTGTCTTCTAGCAAAATTTTTTTCACGTTCTAAATTTGATAATATCTATCAAGAGATTAACTAGGCTCAACTAAGTAGATGTGATACACCAATAACCTATATTCAGGCTTGTTCTTACCTCCTTCTTCAAATATGGTTTTGCATCCCGTTCCTTAATTCTGCTACAGGAAGCAGCTTCTAATATTAGTAAAACTATTCCCTTCCAGATTATAGCTAACATAAGCATCAACTTAGCTACTCTACTGTAATCGTCAGACATCCAAGTTCTAAAATGCCACAAAAATCCAGAGTTTCATCTTGCCTGTGATCTCCGGAATCTGGGCGATTGGCGACTAATTGATTCTTCGGAAATATAGGGATGGCTATTCGTGGCGGGGCAGGGCCCATCCCAGCATATAGCCAGTTGCCTATCGGCTCTGGTCCGGATCGCACGCGATACTCAGCTTGAGAACCCCAATTTGACTTCTGCCATCGAAGCCGTTGCATACCTCGGGCTCATGATCGGTCTAGCGACATGTTCTCTGGGGAGAGTGGCGAACCATTATGGCAAATTACAATATGAGATCCCAAGCTAGAATAGCCTGTATGGCCAATAAGTCCTAGCCAGTCTTCTACAGCAAGTATCTTAATCTGAACTGTGACTCGGACTTGAGCAGGAAATATCAACTGGTGGAAGAAGACTCGTACGGATCCCAGTAGCCATCATGACCAAGACTCACAAGGCTGCAGTGCTCTATGGCGCTAAAGATCTCCGAATCGAAGACATAGAGACCCCAGAACTCGGTCCCAACGAGGTCCAGGTGTCACCTCGTGCCACTGGTCTCTGCGGCACCGACCAGCACTACTACCAGAACGGCCGTAACGGCATTTATCAGGTCGATCAGCCCCTCGTGCTGGGCCATGAGGCCAGCGGCGAGGTGGTCGCAGTCGGCTCCGCGGTCAAAGACTTCCAAACTGGCGACCGAATCGTTCTCGAACCCCAGACGGCGTGCATCGCGTGCCACCACTGCCGTAACGGACGCTATAACCTGTGCAAGAAGATGCGCTTTAACGGCTCGGCCAGCGCCAAACCACCCGCCCAGGGCTCGTTGCAGGAGCGATGGAACCACCCAGCCTACCTCTGCTATAAGCTGCCTGACAGCGTGTCCTTTGCCGAAGGCGCTATGGTTGAGCCGCTGTCAGTGGCCCTGCATTCGGTGCGCAAGGCGAGGCTGGAAGCCGGGCAGACGATCCTAATCACGGGCGCAGGCGCTATTGGCCTTCTATGCGCCAAGGTGGCTCAGAACTCTGGCGCCTCAACTATCATCATGGTGGACGTGGACGAGGCGAAATTGGACTTTGCAAAGGCAAACGGGTTGGCAGACGATGTTTACAAGGTACCCATGTCTTCCGGAGAGGGTCAGTCCAGCACGGACTTTGTTAGCTGCATCGTCAAGGACATGTGGGAGAAGACGCGCGCAGGTAAGGCTTCAGCCGCGTTCGAGTGCACCGGCGTCGAGTCTTGCCTGAACCTATGTATTGCGAGCATCGACTCTGGGGCTAAGATCGTGCTAGTAGGCATGGGTAGGCCGCTGCAGACAGTCAATCTGGGAGTTGCTCTGGTGAAGGAGATTGAGATTTACGGTGTGTGGCGATACACTAATACATTCCAAGCCGCTATCAACTTGATTGAGGCAGGCATGGTGGATGTTAAGAGTTTAATCACACATGAATTTTCCATGGAGGAGATTGCTAAGGCTCTGGACTTCACATTGTCGCGGCCTGCGGATCTAATCAAATGTATAGTAACTTCAGAATAGGAACGCAGAGTGAAAGAAAACACAAAAACGACAGAGTCTTAAGGGCATTGCTTTTCGTAAGGTACTGTGTAACTGAACGAATGACTTTTACTCTAAATGTGATTATAAGAGAGGCACTGATCTATTCGACTTCCTAATGAATCCTCCTTAATAGACGTTGGGTGTATAGTCAACAACCTGGGCATTAGCGACCAAGCCCGAGAGACTCTTGACGAACTCTTGATGTGTAGGGTCATTATTGACATAGTGGTCGCGATCCTCTGCTGAGGCGAACTCGACAACAAAGGCGTGGGTGATACCTTTCTGCCAACCCCATGTAATTAGCTAAGAAATAAATAGCAGAAGAGGTTCCGGCTCGCTGGAAAATAAGTACCTGGTTGCCCTCTGGGGAGTTATCCTGCCCTCCGGACGCCGACCTAATGTAAGGCTTGCCTGTAGTTGGGTGAAGGCATTTATCCTTCAGGGCAAGCATTCTCTGGCACGCCTGATGGAAATGTCAGTGACGGCTTCAGAGGGGAGAATTATTCTATTTTACCTATCACGTACCGCTTTGATGTCCACAGAAGTGGCATTCTGACTAAACTGGAACATGACAATGTGGATGATAGACATGACTGCGGGCTATAGCGGTAACTGAATGATCGTGGACGATGTACGCAATTGTACATGAGAAGATGATGCTTGATCAAATATGAGGAGCACTATCTAGCTAGCCTTAGGTCCCTATTAGTACATACGAATATATCGGGGTCACGTAGCGTGGCGAACCTATAGTGATGCCCGGGGGAGCGGCTCGTCTCCCTTCCTACGTACATGTACGTACAAATACCACTTAGGCTATATATTTAGACATAGCCCGGTGTGTAGATCGCGTTGCTTCGTGTCACCTTAATGATGTGGGTTCGTCACTTGCCTCTCATCTGGACGGTCTTCTTGGCCAGGATGTTTGTGTTGGTGCCCGTCATGCCGATGTGGAAAATCCAGCCGCATGATTAGACGGGCTGCTGCGCTGATAGTTTGCTGCAATAATCACAAATTCTAGGACGTCTAGCTCTGGCTCATGAGATGCGCCAGCTCTCCGGAGAGAGTAGATTCAATACATGTCATGGACGTGGAACTTAAGCTTGGCACCATGATCTTTTCTTCTGTCGCCTTTGGAATCTCCCCTCCTACCCACCCCCCCTCTACAAACAGCATAGTAGACTTTTGGTATGGTGATAGCCATGGTTACGTTTAGGGTCGCTACATCTCGGCTTTTTGCCGGGCAGCGGCTATATTGCTGTTCGCTTGCAGTTTCAGCCTGCTAGACAGCCACATTGCCTGCTTCTTAGCGGGCTAGACTCTCGCTAACTGTTCTAGGCGACCACAATTAGTCCAATGAGATCTGGGGTTCATCACCGACGAATATACAAATACATGCCGCGCTTGGTTGCCAGATCCATCACAAGGCTGGTCTCCCCATCTATCGCCAAAAGCCTCTACTTTAAAAAAACAAAACACATCTACTATGCGCAGCACAGAGAAGACGTACAAGCTTAACAATGGTGAGTGGCATTATAGTCACCGCCAAAACAGACCTGGATCTAACGCTGTCTTCTCCCCCTAATGCAGGTAGCTCGTTCCCAGCCTGTGGCCTAGGCACCTCGCAGGGTCAAGTAGGCCCTAAAGACGAAGCTGCCCTCGAGACATCCCTGATCTATGCCCTCCACAACGGTTATCGCCTCCTCGACACTGCATCAGTATACGGCATTGAGTACATGGTAGGCCGAGCTATCCGTAAAAGCGGCATCCCACGCTCCAAGATCACTGTGACAACAAAGTTCTGGGCCGACTACCATCACGATCCCCAGGCATCGCTAGATAAGTCGCTCAAGGAGCTTGGTCTGGACTATGTAGACGTTTTCCTTATGCATTGGCCGTGGGCCACGACCCCTGACGGTGGAATCCTAAAAGCAACTGACTCTCCCACCTTCATCGAGACGTGGAAGCTCATGGAGAAGCTGCCCTCCAACAAATGTAAAGGCATTGGAGTTTGCAACTTCTCCATGAAAAATCTGGACGAGCTCCTCAAGCATGCGACCATAGTGCCCGCTATCAACCAGTTCGAAATGTGGGCGCTCAACCCGGCCCATAAACTCGCCGCGTACTGTCAGTCCAAGGGGATCCACGTTATGGCCTGGGGGTATGTTAGCACAGTCCTCCTTTCTTGTCCTCCTATACATTTAAGTTAAGAGAGAATCAGCTAACTATCAATGCGTCTTGTAGGTCTTTGGGAAGTGACAGCCCTCTAGCCAAGAAGCACATCTTTAATGATAATATCTTCCTGGACCTTGCCAAGAAGCACAATACTGTATCTTCGGTAATCCAGCTGTCGTGGGCTGTACAGCGAGGCGCGACAGTCATA
Organism: Waltergamsia citrina; assembly: GCA_022814615.1. Classification (NCBI taxonomy): domain Eukaryota; kingdom Fungi; phylum Ascomycota; class Sordariomycetes; order Hypocreales; family Bionectriaceae; genus Waltergamsia; species Waltergamsia citrina. The sequence goes on along the minus strand of JAKLNE010000081.1, from coordinate 16,272 downwards.
CCCAAGACCGGCAACCACCATCGTCTACTAGAGCAGCAGACATTAGTCCACCTGGACGAGTTGGATATGGAGACTATGGATAATGCGCACAAAATCATCGAACTGCATAGAATTTGCAATATTCATCACTTGCTGTGGAAGGAAGTAGATGGTGAGAGGACAATGCATGGCTGGTCCATGGTTGATATGGGATGGGAGGATGAACAAGGCAACTGGCTTAATTAAACTCTCGAGCCTAAAGTGGTTTTAATTTACAATATCACATATGTGCGAAGGTGTTCTGAAGTTTCTATCATGTCTGCCCGAGCCCCCTCTTACGGCTATATTTCTGCCGCGACGTTCTGGCAACTGTTTATTGAAGCACTTCAAATGAGATTTTGCTGGCCTCATAGCTGCTCGGCCATCTGGCTAGTCAATCTAAATTTCAATCGCGTTCCAGAGCCTGCTACGGCTCGACACGTTCTACTTTTGTATAGCCACTTGACGTTCCCTGGGATCAGTTGTACCCGCTAGGTTGGCAACCCCGGAATTTGCGACTAAGGGAATGTATGATCCCTCAAATTGGACATTATCATTTAATTAACTAACATTATGATTAAAGACTTTCCTAATTCTAGAACAACGACCAAAATTAAACGGATCTTCTAGGATTTAGCTTATGATCATCGTTCGTATTATTGGCACCTGATATAAATACATCGCTGTATCTATACTACTGTTTACAAACGTCCAGCATGCATTCCACCTGTGATAAGCATTTCTGCACCCGTCATATAGGCGCTGGCGTCAGAGAGAAGGAAGACGGTGGCGCCTTTGAGATCCGATCGTCTGCCCATCCTCTTCATGGGAGGCTCGGTTGTGAAGATCTCGCCCAGCTTGGGATGCTTGTTAATGAGGTTGGCGGTCAGGCTAGTAGAGATGTATCTTCGAAGAAAAACAGCAATATTAGTAAAAAAATTCATTTCATAAAACCAGGCCCTTCGATATTGAAAATTTAGAAGAAATTTTAAGCGTGGCTCACCCAGGCGAAAGGCAGTTGATCCTGATTCCCAGCTCGGCGAGCTCGACGCCGAGCTGTTTGGTAAGTGATAGGACGGCACCTTTGCTCATGCAATAGTCACTGGTGTACTGGCCTCTGCTAGCCTGGTGAGCAGATATTGATGCAATTGTCACAATGGAACCAGCGCCAGCCTCAGGGGCTCGTAAGGGTTGCTTGATCATCTGCTCGGTAGCGAGACGCACGGCGTAGTAGGTGCCAAGCGAGTTAATTTCGAGGCAGCGTTTGACGCTAGAAGGGTCACGTTCCAAGAGGGACTGATCTGAGGCAACGCCAGCCGCTGTGATTCTGGCAAAATGGTGTTAATCTCTGGAGGAGTCTTGCTGGAAGTATTTAGCCATCAAAACTTATTATACACTCACAAGCCATCAATGCGTCCAAAGTCCTTGGTAATAGCGGCGAACGTAGCCTTGAGACGGTCGAAGTCGGTCACATCGGATCTGCAGTAATTAAGCTCAGCAACTTAGACTTAGCTCGATCCTATGGCTTAAACATAGATTGGCTAAGAGCTCTGAAGAGCCTGGACTGCTTACTGGTAAAAGCCTGCCTTGGGGCTAAGGTCCTGGAGGTCCCGGTAAGCGACGTCGGGCTCCGGGGCGGCATCAATAATGGCAATAGACGCGCCGGCCTCCGCAGCAGCGAATCCCAGCGCCAGGCCAATTCCCTGAGCGCCTCCAGTGACGACAACAACTCTTTCCTGGAGGGACATCATGTCGAAGACCTTGGCTGTCTGGTAGTCATCCGCAAACTGTATGGGAGGATTTGCTGGGTTCATTGACGCCATATTGTCTACTGTGAATAAGAATAGTAAAAACTAGAAACTCTGGTTGACGGTATTTCAGAAATCCGTGATGATTTGCTATTTTTACTTTTTTCTTGTAAGGGGGTGGCGAGCTGCAAATGAGGATAGTTCATGTAAAGCGGTTCGGCAACATTGTGGCTGCTAAGTAATGTATAGGCCGAGCTGATGGGGAAGCTGAGGGAGATTCCGGGTACTGGTAAATCGACAATTCGCTGTATGATCCTGCTGGCTCTATGGGACTATTGGGCCATGGGCTATGGGCATATCCCGTATTGGTGACAGAGGACTGCTACCGAGTAGCTGTTCGTGGCGCCCTCTGCACATAGCCTATTTGTAGAGTTAAAATTAAACAGACCAAATATCTTGCAATAGGGTTTTGATGGAAGAGTCAAGAATGAGCTCAAGAGGCCTATGATACCTTTAGCACGTCCTTAGGCTAACGCCCACATAAATAAACTGTTGACAATTGCGAACTTTGGGCGCTGTAAGCACCTCGTTAGATCCTCTTTTCCTGTGTGCAAGGGGCGACCGCTCTGGTGTAGGAACCACATTTCGTGGCATCGGCTACATGTATGTCTCACGCCATATAGCCGCATGCGTTTAGTTGGAGACCTTGTTAGTCAGTCACGTCATAACTGTGAATGGGCTTGAAGTACTTGCTCTTCGTCGAGTGAGAATTTCCATTTAAATGTAAATCGCTCTTTACAATATCACAAACAAAGACAGAAGATTTGCAGACAAGATGGCTCCTAAAGTATTCCTGACCGGTGCCACGGGCTATATTGGTGGTGACGCTCTGTTCCACCTATCCCAGAAGCACTCCGATCTCGACTTAGCCCTCCTTGTCCGCACCGATGACAAGGCCCAGAAGGTCAAGGCGAATTACCCTAACGCCAGGATCGTCCTCGGTGACCTTGACGACTCTGAGACCATCAAGCGCGAAGCTGCATGGGCTGACATCGTCGTTCGTAAGAAAGCCCCCCTCATTCGACGCGCAAAGCTTAAAATCAAGAAAAAGATACAAAAGCTGACCTCAAAGTAAATTACAGACACTGCCGACTCATCAGATCACGCTGGTGCCTCCAAGGCCATCGCAGCCGGCCTTGCTGAGGGCCACTCTGCCTCTAAGCCCGGCTACTGGCTTCACGTCGGCGGCACTGGCATTCTCACTTACTTCGACTCTGAGGTGAAGAAGACTTTCGGTGAACCCGATGACAAGGTCTTCAACGACCTTGACGGTGTCGATGAGCTTGTGAACCTGCCAGCCGAGGCTTTCCACCGCAATGTCGATGAGATCGTTCTCAAAGCTGGCACAGAAAACGCGGACAAGGTCAAGACGGCTATTATCTGCCCACCCACCATCTACGGCAAAGGTCGCGGCCCCGTTTCCGGTCGCGGTCGCCAGGTCTACGAATTGACATCCTTCATCCTCAAGGAGCAATTCTGCCCTCGAATTGGCAAGGGCCTAGCCCGCTGGAACCACGTCCATGTTCACGATCTCAGCGCCGCAATCGGCCTGCTGTTTGACGCCGCTCTCGATGCCTCCCGCAAGAACGACCCTGAGATTTGGGGCCACCACGGCTACTTCCTTACCGAGAACGGCGAGCATACTTGGGGCGAGTTGTCGGTTCAGATCGGCAAGGAGGTTGAGAAACAGGGCTACTCAAAAGACCAGCTCCAGACCAAGGAGTGGTCTATAGACGAGGCTCTTAAGTCCCCTGCAGGCTTCGAGGCTGCCTCTTGGGGTATGAACTCTCGTGCAAAGGCTCTACGTGCCGCCAAATTCCTGGGCTGGAAGCCTGCCCAGCATGGCTTGGTCGCCGAGATCCCTAACATTGTCAAGTCTGAGGCTGCTAGGCTGGGTAAGTAAGAGAACAAAACAATCTACTGAAATATAAGAAAATATTTCGTAAATCCCACTATAAGTACCAACTTTGAAATTATGGCCGTGCTTTGTAGTGGCAATCGTGATGTAGGAAATCCAACCGTGTGATAATACATGTTCCGAACTACATGGATCAAGTCAATCTGTATAGTTCGGGACAGCCGTTTCCCTGTTCGGCGTTATTTTTAGTACTAGAGAAGAAAATGTTTAGAGGCATGGGAAGATGCTATTGCCTTTCTTTAAGATTGATATAGGTTGTTGTGAAAAATGACACCGTACCTTCGCCACTTAGCGCGACGCCCTTTGATCTCGAGCGCATACTTGGGAAGATATTGGGGCAGACGCAGCCAAGGAGCAGGCTCTTAGTGGGAAATAGTGATTTTCATGATTATCAACAGCGTGTTTAGCGCCGAAGCTAATCCGTTCAATTAGGGCCTACGCACATGCAATGAAAGCCGAGATTTGGATGCAGCTATTTACCCGCCACCAATTCTAACGACAGACTCGGAACCCAGGTGCCAATGGATTGATTTTTGGACCTTTGTATAAGTATGCTTGATTAGAAATGTTGAGGTTTAGGGGTGAGGGTAGATTCAGAGGGTTCTCCAGCATCTAGACTAGATCCTAGCCAGTCGTGCTGCTCATGCAATCCCTATTCGTTGTTGATAACATACAGGTCCTACACCAGCTTTCTGACCCTCTACTATGTGCTATCGTATATCGAAGAGTACAAGCAGTAAAAAACTTAGGCATCCGCAATAATCCAACCAGCCTACACTACCTGCATTATGTGTACAATGGGGAGGAGTGTCCTAACCCTAACCCTTCTGCTACCCCGCCTAAGTGCGGATCATAAAGCCTATATGCGCACTTCTGCTTACTACTAAAACTAAGTGTGACCATAGAACGAACTAGTTCATATTGCCTTTTCATGCTCCTCTTACAAATCTACCCCTAGCACACTAGCAAACCTAATTTATCTACTCGCGTAAAAATCTTAGTAACACAACCGATCAGATGGTACGCCCGGAAGGCAAGCGAGCAATTCCAGTCATATTGCCCGTGGTGAAGCGGGTAGTCACTCTTGGGGGTAAATATGGAGGAAGTTGGGGGAGTAAACCCGCCTTCATATACAATGTTATTATTAATGTGAACTAAAATCACTCCCATGTGAGGAAATATTACGTTCGTACTAACTACATTGTTGGCAGTGCATGAGTAGAGCATGTTCATAGCACGTTTGAAGTAGTATAGGCAAGTCGCAGTCTGTGTCAAAGGCGATGTGATTAAATCAAGAACTAAGGTAAGTAAGCGGTAGCAACTCTATCGATATCTGGAGAGCTTCTAGGTAGTTTTATTCTGTAGGTAGGATGTCTTATAGACACATAATATTGCCCAAAATGCGATGCAGTTATTGTTATTTGTGCAATCTTCCTAGAGCGTTCACTCTTGGGGTGCATGACTAGTAGTCACAGTATGATGTGGATACCCCCTTTCGAGTGAAACTTTCTCACTCCCCCACCATCACTAACTCAGGTAAACATCGCGGCAGATATTGCGGGAAAGCCGGGGAACCCCAGGGTTTTCAATAGTGAGGGGATTCGAATAATGAGTAGCCACACTCTCAGCAACCAGCTTGGCACGGCGGCTTCGCCTGTTCATTGATTCATTTATTCGTCCATGATCGCCTTGCGCTCTCGCTTCTCCTTGAAACTTCAGCATGTCCGTGTTTACTCCGCCGACTCGTGAACAGCTCGCTCCGCGATTCCGGGCTGCTAGAGCTTGCAAGGCGTGCCATGCGCGCAGGGTCAAGTGCGACGCCTTCGACCGTGGATGCCCTTGTTCACGGTGTGAGAAACACGACTTAGGCCCCTGCGTCCTCATTGAGTCGAAGCGAGGCAAATATCAGCGTAAAACAGCCAATCTCGGTCGCGCCACTACAGCAGCGCAGAGGAAGACACAGGCCCATGCGCAAGCCAACCACCAGCAGCAGCAAAAGCGCCCTGAACACACTCAAAGCTCCATTACCTACAAACCTCCTCCCACAGATCAAGCCGCCACAACTCCGCCTTGTGATGTATCCACGGCGCCTTGTGAAGATCCCAGGCCCTCTCGACGACATGCCGTCACCACATCGCTTGAAGCTCTCGCAGTCGACACAACCATAGGTTCCCATGCGTCTGACACTGTCGATCCGGGACCTGAAAATGCGAAGCGAACAGATGAGCAACATCTCGCCGAACCTGATCAGTCTCAGCAGCCACCACAAAGCAGCGGTAACGCAGGCAGTATCCGGAGTCACGGTGGTGCTGGCGTGGACCTTTCTACGCCCGATTCCGATGCGACGTGCACGACAACTGCCTCTTCGTATCGCGAAATCAGCTGGACCGCCATGTTTGACCAGTTCCTGGACTCTTGCCGCCAGAACCCCCCTGCCGCCATCGACAAGTGCGAGATCACATATCTAGGGGAGTCCTTCCCGCTCGCTATGGTCCTTGATGGTATGAGGACAGGCGGCAAGGTTACAGTTCACTATCCTGGCCCCAGGATGCACGAGGCTGAGGCCGACCCAGGGAGCCAAAGAAGTGGTGCTGGCGGGGGAGGGGTCGGCGGAGAAGGTGCCGGCGGAGGCGATGAGAGGAGCAACTTGTCGATCCAGGAGAAGCACCCTGCCCACATGGACCCGGAAGACCTTGCAGTCTTGGAGAAAAAGGGTGTCTTCACTTATCCCACTCGGGAGACCCTCGCGTCGCTCCAGGCTACCTTCCTGCATCGTGTATATCCATCTTACCCTATCGTAAATCGACAGGACTTCATACATTCTGTCGAGAATAAGACTATCCCATGGATTTTACTGCACTCCGTCTGCTTCATTGCTGCTACCTACTGTCCGCACTCAGTACTTCATCAAATAGGTTTCCAGAGCCGACAAGCCGCTCGTCTTTATTACTACAAACTGGCTAAAGCTGTGTTTGATGCGGGCTACGAGAGCAATAAAGTAGTGCTTTTACAAAGCGTGACTCTCATGGCCTTCTTTGCCGGAGGTCCAAATGACCAATGGAACTTTTACAGTTGGAACAGCATGGCAGTTACTATAGCTCAGACGCTCGGCATCCATCGCTCTCTTAAAGGGGCTAACATGAGCCCCCAAGATAAGAGTATGCTCCGGAGATTATGGTGGACTCTCGTGGTTCGCGATGCCTCAGGTGGTGCCTTATTCGGACGCCCATTTCGTATCAACCTAGATGCGTGTGATGCTGAGATGCTCAGCTTGGACGACTTTAGCTACGACATTGCCAACCCGGAACTCGCCTCGGATTCGGGGCGTGACATCTTCGCTCTATACCAAATCCATATAGCTAAGCTATCTCTGATTCTGCGGCACATTGTCGATCACCGGTTCGGGACGACACACTCTGCTACAAACTCTTCAGATCTTAATCAAATGCTCAAAACCTGGAGCGCAGATCTCCCGCCCGAGCTGCAGTGGAACAAAGGAACCGGTCGTACTAATCCGTTCGCCCTTTGTCTTTCCATTCTACATAGTCATCATGTGATTCTCGCCAACATTGGCCAGTCTGCCGCCGGGGCTGGGATACCTCTTGGGGACAATGTATTGTACAACAGCTCCCAAGGGTGTTCCGACCTCGTAAGCTCTGCAGCACACCATATCATGTCCCTAGCAGGTCTAATCGTCAGAAGATCCATGCAACTGAATATGCCTCAGGAGGCGTATCCTGGAATCTTTCTTGCCCAAGTTGTCTTTTACACACAGTCAAAAAGTAATCAGCCCCTTACAGCGCAGCTTGGTAGCGTAGCGCTATCCAATTGTCAGGTTATTTGGCATAGTATTAGCGACGCATGGGACTCAGCACCGTGGGTTATGAAGCTCTTCGACAACCTTATTGCTGAGGATGATCGGGAGGAGCCGAACACTAATCTGGCTGACAATCCCGGGGATGCGACAATGCCTCTACCTACAACAGAGATGCCTGATTTTGGCTTGTTTGTTGACACATGGCAAAGGAATTCGATGCTGTCGTCAGTATTGGACATGTCACTCGATAACGCTGGATGCTATGGAACATCAAATATGATCGAGACCGATATGTTGGGATTGAACCCTAGTCCCGATTTAAATCAGTATAAGTTTTCATAGTAAATTCGAAAAAAACAACAGTCTTTGCTAAGCTAGGCCCGATAGTCATAGCTAGTGAAAAGTGCAGTACCGTTCGTGTAACAAGGTACTAGGACGAGAAGTTAAGCTAGCAATGGGGTTTCTATCAGGCGTTGGGAACAGGGTATTTGTGTTATAGAACGATTCTGATTTCTAAAAGGACCATGCTCCATGCAACCGACCTTTCTTTCTCTACGATATTTTGCATGTGTTAACATTGCAATGAAGTGGAGTGGCTCTCTGATCGGTGATAAAATCCATGTCCTACTTACAGCACAACTGACGCCGGACGCTGGTGCATATTTATGCCTCCCAGTATAGTAGCGCTGCCTTTTCGTGCGGTCTTATAGCCGATAAAACAGCCTACATATATGAATAACGATCTATGGCTCTCTTATTCCCGCAGACCCAGTGTCGCAAACACTCCTATGCTCATTTACACATGCACTTGCTCAAGAGGCTACCCATCCAGAGCCTGAAGAAAGAGTGCGACCCTTTGTACGTTCAATATATAACATGTAGAAGCCCTAATAACCTTCCCTTCCTAGAAATATAAGTATAAAGGCTTTGTTTGGCTTTAATCCTATGTCCAAGCAAACACAGACTTTGGATAGTTACAGTAAATATCAATAAGTGCTGTACATTATCACGAGAACATTAACACCAAAATCGACGCAACTTGTCATTTTTTATGTATTATACCTCACACTATTTGCAACCTAGCTTAGACTTGTTAACCAACCCGCGCATTATGGAAAATTGTAAGGCTGTAGGTATCCAGGATGCGATGACATCCTAGTGCCTAGGGTAAGCGTACGCAGCTTCAATTCCATTCGATCCAACGAGCGAGATCTTCAAACCCAACAGGGACGACCGAGTGTTCGGTTCGGTCGTCGGGAATTGAATTGTGCAGGACGGTTTGAGGATATAGATTAGATCGGATTCTAAGTGCCAAATGGATGAGGTTCCGTGAGATGCCCAGGTCGGGCTCATCACATGGACGTTTGAAATTCTTGATTTCGTCGAGTTAGGCTAGCGGTTGGGGTTTTAGGGAATGCATGATATGGCCCCCAAGAACCCGAGCCAATCAAGATTCCATACCACCATGTACCTAAGTATTGCGTATAACACTAAAAATTCTTACTCAGAAAAAATAAAATCATAACCATCGTGAGCCCTCATGACTGACCAAAAAACATAGTTTTGCATGGCAAAAAAACATACAACAGCGGGTATTCGCTGGTCGTCACCGACCCAACTACTAATCCACCCCTTAGTGGCTTGACTCTGGGGGAGCGGACGGGACCCCGTATTTTCCACTAGGTATGGTCGTATGTACTGGAGCTCTGACAACTTTCAATTATATTCCCTTTCCTTGCCTCTTGAGAGACAAATTAACGCAGGTATCAGGGTTATATTTAAGAAAGCTTTCCGTTACGAAGAGAGAGTCTGTATTCCTATGGTATACAGAATAAATAAATCATAAGCTGCCCAAGTTGTCCGACAATACAAATAATCTTTCTGTCCTTGGGGGCCGGATCAGATTCACCAGAGTCGCATTCACGAGCTTCCCTGTGTCATCCACATTTCCAAGTCTACGCATAATCTTCTCACACAATGGCTCCCCGCACATCGCGGATTGGCTCACTATACGTGTTATTATTGTCAAGTCAAGGGCGCAATGCTTTGTCTTGCTTTAGGAATCAATGCTTACTTAATTGTTTTTGGCTAGTTATAAGAGCCAGTATTCTGCTGTGAATCAATTCCAGATTTCCTCCAAGTTAATTGTCCTGATTACTCACTGGTCACTAGTTACTACTTGATTCAATTACTGCGCGGCAACCAGCACCACACAGAAACCCCTCTTCACATTTACAACCACAACCAAGATGTCTCAAGAAGTCGTCTATCATTACCTTGACATCGGCCGTCTTGGCCGTGGAGAAGTCATCAAGTACACCTTCCTCTCATCCTCAATGATGCCGTACCGTGCTAATTATCATAGCCTCTTCCTCAGAGACGCTGGCATCAACTTCAAAGACGTCCGCTACCCCTTCGACGATACCTGGCCCGCCACCAAGGAAAAGTTCCAGCAGACTGGCTTCAGTCGAAGCGGCCTTCTCCCGGTGCTTGAATACAAGGGCGAGAATCTATCACAGGTACGCCCTTCCTTTGGCATGTGCTTACCCATTTTTATACATATGCTGACGCTTACCGACCCACAGCACATCCCCATCTTGCGCTACCTCTCCCGCGAACTGGGTGCCTACGATGGTGAGACGAGCTTTGAGAAGTACATCGTCGACGTCGTAGCTGATGTTTACACCGATTGGAGGGTAAGTGATTGCAAGGACACACTTAAGACACGATACTGACTGGTTAAGGGCCAATGGGTTGCCGCACTTAGTGGTGCATCCGATGACTATAAGAACAAGACGGTCCCGAACTACTACAATCTCATAGCCAAATACTACGCTGACCACAAGGGTCCCTACCTTCTTGGCGATAAAATCACATACGTAGACTTCGCCGTTTTCCAGAGTATTGACAACGAGCGTCGCACCGGAACTCTACCTGTGAGTATTCTAAGCATTGTTGAATTTAGACAGATGGCTGATTGAATCAGGCTTCTCTCCCAGAGTCGCTACAGAACCTGGAGGCTGCGATGAACCAGCGTCCCAACATTGCCGCCTTCATCAAGGAGACCTAAAGGCCTAGCAAGTGAGGGTTATATCAGACAGATTACTCTGGGGTAATTAGGTATTCATACTTACAGCAACCGATACATGGAAAACAGCAATACTTGAATCGTCTATTCAGTACCACGTCTCCAAAAACGTCACGAGCTGGATGCCACCGTAGCTGTATAGTATTAAGTAGGCAAGTCAATAAATGAGACAATAACAGATCTACGGAGACTGTCTCAGAGCACAAGTACTCACGCCATAAACAAATAAACATCGCACTTAAAATCAATCAATCATAGCCAATATTGGAAGGTGTGACAAAGAATAGGTGGGGAACACGGACCTCTCACAAAGGAGGTTTGAGCGTTGCCTCAGCCTCAAACACGGAACTTACAGCGTTCCGTGCACAGGGATTAAGCGCTGGATTTAAATAGATCATATTGTAGTTTTCCTATGTAGAAATAAAGGCTATTCTAATCTTTGTTCATCCTATTGAAATGCTCTTTGGCGCTTTGCACAACAGAAGGCAGATCTAATGAGACAGCAAGCAAGAACGTTGCTCATAGAGTAACTACCCTTTTCTCCTCACCTAGAATAGACGCAAGGCTTATGGGCGTCTAGTGAGTGAAAGACACTGGCGTGGGTAACTTTTAGGCTGCAACACGCATGTCTCGAGCATCGACCTTGGTTACAATTTTGTGGGCGGCTGCTGCGCTTGCTTTGTCCATATGCTTTGCCCTTTCACCACTCAAATGTGCAATAGCGGCTGGCTTTGGCATTACTTCCACTGAAATGCCGGGACAGTGGAAACAAGAACTGCGAAACTAGCAAAATTAGTTTAAGCATGCTTCTGCACCAAGTATCGTGTTCGAATTTCAAAGTACTCACAGTAGCGACTCTTGGTAAGAAGTGCGCTTAGTTAAGTTATTCTGTGCTCTCTACCTATTCAATGATATTTCTTAGTCAGAGTTTACAAAGAGGTCAATATGAATAACAATTATGTCGTTACTCTCAAAGCATTGACACCTCAGAAACACCGAAATAGACCTGGCCAAGGGATGTACTTATTCCTAAACGAATTCCATTCCGGAAACAGAATATTAATTGTTTTATTCCTGAACCTGCTTCTAGATGTGTCGGCCCAAAGTATTCTTCAATCTTCTGAGCGCTGACTGCTTCTGAATTGGTTGTCGTGCCTCATTGCGTATTATTCGGGTCAATCCTATCAAGCTTGATACGATCAAGATATCGAGCTCCGAATTCCGTGTTTCGGGAAGAAGGAGGAACCCTTCTGAATGCTCCCGAGGCAAGCTTGAGGACAGTCCAATATGAAGATAAATAGCCTTGATAGTGCTCTCTTGAACCGCATCAGTGCCAGGAGAATGTGCCACCTTGTCAATCAATTTGTAGCAACACCCATCTTCTTCTGGGTAGACTTGCCATTCAAGCCAAGGTGAGTCTGGGGTGCCGAACGGTTTTATCTCAACGTATGGATGATCAACCAGCTCACCATCGAAATTACTAGGAGCGAGCGGGTAGGTGATGGTAGTCTCATAGTCTCGATGACTAGATGGTGCTGTTGATTGCAACCTTATCTCAATTGGTGTAAATTTAGAAAAACTTCTACAAACTGTCAGACGAACGAGTGAAACCCGCAAAGTGTCGGAATAAACTCACAATTCCATTGTTTCACCTATACCTAGACACCGTTCATTTATCGTAACGGTCCCGGAATCTGGTTGGAAGTCCACCAGGTACGCTACTTCTGTGTCTACAGTGTTGTTTGTTGGTTTCTGCATCAAACAGGCAAGGGCTTGATATTCGGTCGAGCCAAGGGGCATGTTTCCAAATCGACGTCTGTACGCATCGGACATGTTGTACAGAGGTAAATGGGTCGTTCGGTCATTGTGATACGGGAGATATAGCGCTCGCTGCAAATGCTTGGGCGTAGGAAAAGTCTTTTTGCGATACTTTCGATCCGAGGATGATTCTTGTTTCGAGTAATGAATTAGCCCTCCATATGGCATCGATTGAGCGAATGAGTTGAATCCGAAGCCGGAGTGTCGTTCTGGGGAATTCGGTGTCATGCCGGTTTTTTGACCATACCTCGGGTACTCAAGACACATTGGAGGAATGAACCAATATTGTTAAAGATGAAGCACAAGCCTGTTCCCTAGCTTTCGACCAGTGAGCCCAGAAGGGGTCAGGCGACTCAGACAAACTACGCGCAGGCAATGGCACGAGCCGCGAAGTCCACATCTCCACTGCACTGCATTTGTGGCGCCGCAGCTCCCATGGCCAAGACGCAAAAGCAAAACTTCCAGTGTATTTTAAGGTGAATCGGAGGAAAAGTAATGTGGAATTCACAAAGGATCGAACCATAAAGCGTCCAGACTCAGAACGCCTTGGCATATTCCATGCATTAGACCACTCCCTTTTAGGAACAAACTCCAACGCTGCGCGGGCTCCACCGTCTGGTTTTACCCCTTACGGTAATTCCACTTGTAGAAATAGTCTTGAATTACCTAGCCTGGAAGAGTCGTATGATGAAGCACGGGCTTCAGGGTAAGAAAAAAAAAATGAGTAGCATGATTGTACTTCTTGCTTCGAGTCTACATGTTGGCTCTGCAGTCAAACACGATGTCCTGTCGCCCAACCCCCTCGGGTGCCGCTTGTCTGGCCCAAGCGTTTTCATTCAATTCATCGACAGTAGTCTGTCTCCAAGCATCATCTAGGAATCTAAAGTCACCAAATGTAGATGACAAGTTTAAGCAAGGGCCATCGGATATTACGTTGTGAAATAAAGACGAGGATTTCACTCAAGACTTCGGTCCCACCCAAAAAAATGAACAACAGGCCATCGTCCTTTAAATCACAGACTACAAAACACTCGTTATGATCAAGTCCGTATCCATGAAGTTGATCTTATTCCTCCATCTAAGGCTATTGGGTACCTCTCGTCTTTTCAGCAGGTCGAGTTCTCATCACGATAATCCAGACCAAGCCGCATGCCAGTACCTGGCAGAAAACCATGATAGGGAAGACTTTGATTCCAAACCAATGGCTGAAAGCACCAAGAAGGAACGGTAGCAGGGCCCCACCCAATTGGCCGATCGAAGTAATCAACGAAACTGCAGCAATATTCATCTCAGATGGCAGCAGTACGGTTAGCTGGACAATGCAGGCAGGGAAGAGCGGCCCGCAGAAGAATCCACTAAAGAACATGAGGATAGCCGATATTTGTGGCGAAGCGGTAATGATCAATAGCACCTGTGAAGCCATCAGGCAAAGCAGACTGATCGCTACACCTCTGTGCAGGCCAACGTAGTCCATGAAAGCCCCGACAACGAATCTACCAAGTGCCATACCCCACCAATAAGCGGTTGAGGACATGCTAGCAAGTTCCATTGAAGCGTGTCGAGCCTTGAGCATGAAAGACACAACCCATCCCGACAGAACAAACTCTGTGCCAACATTTAATAGCAAGTAGCCGGCACAAGCCCAAAAAGCACGATACTTTAGGACAGTCTTGTACGAGACATGTCTATCTCTTTCGAGTCCAGAATTGGCTCGCTGCTGGTGTTTCTTTTTCGTCCCAGTTTCAGACCGAAAGGCAAAGGTCAGAGTCGCAAAGTTGATAAACGATGCGATGGCCTGGATAAGAAATGTCAGCATGGTTCAAAATTGAAGACTAGACGCATCTTAAGAAGCTAAAGCGTTTAAGCATGCGCAGTGTTGTGTTCAATAAACGCTGTAACTACTCGTGGGAGCCCACTTACCAAGACATAATACCAATGGTTCCAAGAGCCACCCTTGACGCGCAGCAGACACTGCACCAAAAGAGGACCCAGCCCGCCTCCGGTTGCGAATGAACCGTGTAGCAAGCCTGAGACAATACTTGCACGATCCATAGATGCAGCCCAAGAGCACCAAGATGAATCAATGATGCCCGTCCCACAGCCTCCCAGAAAGTATGCTGGGAGTAAGACGGGGAACGGGGGCTTCGTAGCAACAATCAGCACACTGACAGCCTGGAAGAACGTCCCGATGGCGGCAACTCCACGCCTTCCCCAACCAATGTGGATAGAATCATTGAAAGGCGCGGCGACTATATATCCGGCCGGTCCCATGAGGAAGACGAACGAAACTTGTAACTCATTGAGTTGGTAGTCGCTTTCCAAGTATGGAATAACGGCTCCAAGTGTCGACAGAAGGATGCCGATGATTATGAATGAGTACATAGCTGCGCCGATTGTGAGCTTATTCCTTGCTGCAAAAATGCTGTGAACACCGTTCTCTGGTAAGTCTGAGCACTCAGGCCGAGAACCATAATCCGGCATCGAACCATGGTGGCCGGCATCTTCGACGCGATCGCCGAAGGTCCCAAGGAGCGGCTGCGTAATCTGCGATTGTCCAAAAGGACTCTCCGACCCGGAGCGGGTCATGTCAAGCAACAAAGCGCGAAATAGCAAAAATCGCACTCATCCATTCCAAAAGTGAGAGAAAACCAGCAATGGTGGTATAGCACTGGAAAGTGGGTGAGGAGGATTACGAAATCTTCACCGATGCGTCGCAGAGGGGTTTAGAAACGGTGGGGATGGTGATCTCTGTTTGACTGACCAAAGCGACAGTTTGTTTTTGTCATACGTAGCTAGCACCGCAAGCATCGCCGAATAGGTACTCAACTCCACTCACTGCCCAGTCTCTCGCGGCTGTTGAAAGCGCGTATGGGCTCGGGCTGCAAGTCTGAGGTGGGTCAGTCTGCAACTTGGCGCCGCTAGCTATATAGGGTAGAGATTAACAGAAGAATAAGATACACTTAGAATTACCTTATAAATATTAAGTATATACTTTTATAATATATTAAGAAAATTTTTTTTATAAACTAAATAATTAAGTAAAGTTTTTAAGCTATAATTTTAAAGTTTATTTAAAGTTTATTAAAAGTTTAAAAAAAATATAAAAAATAAAGTAATAAAATAAATTATATATATTTTTAATAATATATTAAAAAAAGCTAAAATAAAAAAAATCTTTTATTAAAAATAACTTTTATTAAAATAAAAATATTAAAAAAACTTTTAAAAAGAATTAAATTAAAAAAAGTTAAAATAATAACTTTTAATAATATTATAAAAATTAAAAATAATTATACTTTTAATATTTTAATATATATTAAATAAACTTAAGGTTATTAATTTAATAATTTTTTTAAATATTAATAATATATTAAATAAATATTAAAAAAAGCTTAAAATAAGTATAAAATTAATAAAAAAAATATAAATAAAATTAATATTAAAAAAAAATAAAAAATACCTTAAATAATAACTTTTTTATTATAATAAAAGTATATTTAAAATACTTAATAATTTTAATTATATTTTTATTTTATATTTAAGAATTATTTAATTAATTTAATATTAATAATAAAAGAATAATATATATTATCTTAGTATAAATAAAAACTAAGTATAATATATATAAAATAAAAGAGTTTATAAATTTAATCTTATATAAAATTAATATTATATAAAGCTTAAATAAAAAAAATTTAATACTTATATAAAACTATTATATAATATTTTTAAAAATATTATTTACTTTTTTTTTAAATAAAATATAAGATTATATATTATAAATATAATAATATTTATTATTATA